>JAVYIG010015091.1:0-37971 GCA_035222895.1 Strongylocentrotus droebachiensis | reverse complement strand
GTAAGCATAAGTTCAAGACCAATTAAATCGGAAAAATCAAACCGTACCATTTTTATGGTTCTTGTTTTTTGTTCTTGGGTAAACGATTTTTTCCATTTGGCATTGTTTTAATTTCATAAATTAAGATAAAAATAATTTTCTGTAAATTTGCGGGTATGATTAAATATAGGCCTACACTATTTATTCCAAATCTGTTCCACAGCTAATGATTATTGTACAATTACACAAAAAATGCTTATGACAAAACATAATAATACTATACCAACTTACTACAAGGGGGGGAATGAAAGGCAATTAGGCATGGTAGATGTGGGGAATATATTACATTTTGTCTTTCTATCTATCTTGGTATCTGTTCAGTTTGGAGGTTGATTACAACCTTGTTCCACACATCTTTGTAGTCTGCCTTACTAGCAAATTCTTGCAGTATCATTCCCCTCCGCCTCTTTCTCTCTTCTTTTAGTTCAATCTTTGCAATTACCATCGCATTCAAACTGGTTGTTATACGAGGTAATTATTTTTATTCTAGTATTTGACAATAAAATTCATTTTTGTTTATAGTATACCATTTATTTTACATTTTGTTGTAAAATGTTAATATGTGAAATATGACACAATAAACTGAAACTCTATCATTCATAATGTAACTGAAACTAACAATAAACTGAAACTCTATCATTCATAATGGTCTATCGGGATTTTATTTCAAATTTGAATGTGAATATGAATGATACATGTATAACTAATAATAGTCCGTTTTTGTATGGCGCATACCACAGAGCTCTGGGGTTTTAGGCATTTAATTACGGTCAGATGAGCATATTTTGATACCTCATTTGTGACATTGGCAGGTCACTTATTTTTGTTCACACTCTTTCTTTCTTTTTCTCTGTAACATACTTTTTCAAAAAGTGAGGGCGGCTCGAGCCCCCGAGCAGAGCCGTTTCTGCAGGCCCTGACAGGAAGGCTTCTAAATAAGCATATTTTTCGCCCGACTGTAAATTTGGAATTTCTAATTTTCCAACAAACGCATAAAAAGGTATAGGCCTATGACCTAGAAAAAATACCGGAAAATCATGTCATTTCAGCAACATTTGTAAATCACTGGTATCAAATAAGAAATACCCCCATCAGTACGCCAGCGTTCAGGGGCTCATGTCTTCTCACCCCTATATAACAAAATAAAACACACGCTTTTCCATCCTCTCACAATATTTTTACGATATGCGCGTATCGCTATTATAAAAACCTCCATTGATAAATATAGGTGGCATGCGGAATGTTTGGAAATTTAATTCCTGTTAACTTTCCTTTTCTTTGAATTTTATATGTGATTTAATTCCGGTTTTTATTATTGTTATGTTCTTTTGGGTTGAAAATACAAACCTTCTTTACTCCTTTACTGCATTTTTTTTTTTTTTTTTTTTTTGGGGGGGGGGGGGGGGAGGGGGGCGTTTTTGGGGGGCAAAAATGGGTTTTGCCCCCCACTTTTTGGGTTGGGGAGCAAGTACCCCCTGCCCCCCGCCCCCCCCCCCCCCCCACTTCTGGCGCCTATGATTCCAGACATTGAAGTGTTGAAAGATTTTTAAAACCCTGTCTTATTTTAAGGTAAAACGGTTGGGAAAATTCAAAATGGTTGGGAGAATAAAGTTAATCACTGCACAGTGACGCCTTCAAAGAAAACCATATATATTTTTGTGGTTTGAGAATTTTCTCAAGGTTTTTTGCCCGTTAGAGGGTAAGTATACATTAGAAGGAATATAATAAGTAACATTTCATACACAAATTACTCAGTTTTTTTCTTCACCAACCGTCAACAATGTTATATTCTCCTCCTCCTCCTCCTCCTCCTCTTTACCAACCGTTATTTATTATATTATTTAAAAAAAAAAAAAAAAAAAAAAAAAAAAAAAAAAAAAAAGATTATCGACCCTCGCCCTCGCCCTCCTCCTCCTCCCCTCCCCCTCCTCCTCCTCCTTCTCCTCCTCCTACTCTTTACCAACCGTTATTTATATTTAAAAAAATGATTATCGACCCTCTCCCTCCTCCTCCTCCTCCTCCTCTTTACCAACCGTTATTTATTTTTTAAAAAAAATTATCGACCCTAGGCTCGCCCTCCTCCTCCTCCTAGCTCCTCCTCCTCCTCCTCCCAGCTCCTCCTCTAATTTCCCTCGTCTCGGCCGTCACCTGATCATTGTTCGCTATCACGTGATTTAACTGCAACGACAACAGTACAGGTACTAGGTCGAGGGGTAGGCTCCGTATACTTGTACGTACGTGAACTGTATACTAGGCCTACTGCTGCGATACTAAACGAAGTCATCGACAACAACACTCGTCTCGCTCTTAAATTACAGTGAATAAAGAAGAAAACTACTAAAGATGGCCAGTATGAATGTTCAAGCCTGGTTTATGGGGGATTCTGATGCCGATCAGCGTGAAGAACACCATTGCAATCCACCAGAATACGTGGACGAAGAATACATCGGCAAACATGGCATTAAGTTTTGGAAGGTTAGTGAGGTTAAATTTAATGAATCCCCCACCGTCTCACCTGCTCACGCGTAGTATTAGTAGTAGTACTCTAATTCTAATTACTCAGTACTCATTACTTAGGCCTTGTCCATTTAAAAATTAGGCCTCAGGGCCACTCAAGCTCACACATAATTGACTAGATGAGATTGACTAAATCTAGACAGTAGACTTGTTGTTGCATCATGCTCTTTCTTTGGATAAACAACAATTAATTTACAAAGGTCAAGAGTCAAATTCAAAGCAAAAAAGTATAATGCATGATGATATGGTACGAAAGAGATATATGACATTCATATTCAACAACCGATGTGCAACAAGCTACACAATCTGTATAGTTCCATGCAGCACCCAGCCTGATCGATTAGGTCATCAGTGGGACCGGGTCGGGAGCCGGGAGCCGGGAGCCGGGAGCGGGAGCTGCAGCTGGGTGTTGGCACGACTGTACAATGTAGGCGTATGCGTGTATGTAATTATGTGTCTGCATATTTCCCTGATTGGATGCCTGTGTACCATATAGGCAGAAGATTGAGAGTTGCGTATCTTTAAGACCTTTTTCATGTACATTTACGAGCAATTTATTGCCATACATTAATTAACAAGTAACTACCGGTACATGTACAATTATTAATTATTAATTATTTAAAGATAAAATTGAGTTCTGGTCATGTGATTGCATTGTGAAAGAAACAGTGTGTAATTGATCAGAAAAGGTTAATCATCTAGCATATAAGTATTGGTGTGTACTGCAAGGTTCTGGAAACATCAAAATGATAAGAAATTTGACACAGTTTTGGTAAAGTTACAAGCACTGTACAAAGAAATATGTATATGGGACTGCATGAACAAGTGGCATAAAAATCCGTCCTGATTTTTACGCTGTTACGTCACGTCATATTTAGAATATGCAGGTATTTGAAGAGCCATGCTTTTCAGGGAACATGTTTTATCAGATGTTCTTCCATGCTTACATAATAACAATGATAACGCTCACCAATTATTTTTCACCTCTTCCCAGAACTCGACCTTCTCTTTAAATTATTTTGTATTAATTTGTAAGTTTAAATTTTCATGGTTCCGAATATGTTTTCTGATTATTATGATAATTTTGATCAACGTTTGTCTTCACAATATTCTTTTGAATTCAATTTTTGATAGTGGCAGAATGTGGCAGAATGCTGATGTTTGCAAACTATGAATTCGATATTCATACTATATTATATATTATGATATTTAAAAAAAGAAAAAAATATTCTCATTATCTTGACGATATTCAAAACTGAACACACTTTATACTGAAATTGTTCTGTACTTCTTGGCATACAGACTACAGACTACATACGCATTCTTAATTTCTTATCCATAGCCATCAACCCTAGTTAGTCCCCCATAGCCGTTCGGTTAATACTGACACCCCCAATCTGTGCTTGAGTGATCAAGGTCAAAGTTCCTTCGGCCGAAAGTCCAGGGGTAAATTTTGAGGGGCTTTATCCCAGTAGACCAACAGCTCCTGAGACCGACTTTGACAAAAGGTCCACTAGAGGTATAGGCCTGAGGACCTACAGCTCATAGACTGACAACCTACAAGACTGATAAAACGAAGAATTTAATAAGGGAAGAAAGGTAGATATTGGTGTCGTGGTGGATTCACTGATGAATCCACGGAAAGTACATGTAGCTGGAAGTACAACATTTGACCCCATTTCTTAGTCTGATTTATGATTATTTTTTATTTTTTGCCTAGCAGAGATACATGTAAGTCAACAACCCCAATTCCCCCAAATCTGATGACTATTTTGGCTTGTCAGAATTTCTTCAGAATAGGCCAATTTTGTAATGTAATCAAATTTAATGCACAAATCTTTGTTAGGTGCCTCATGCCAAATTGTTTCATTCACCTGTTACAAATAATTGTATTTCGACAGTCAGAATGCGAATTGCATACATTCCGTGTTGTAATGTAGGACAAGCCATAATGTTAATCCTATCTAGCAACAGTTTATTTATGCAATTTGCATTAATGGAAAACAATTACACCTGTATTTGTAACAGGTTAATGAAATAATTTGCAACATGGCACTTAACACAGATTTGTGCATTTAATTCAATTACATTACAATTCTTTTGGACCCGCCTCCTCACCTCCACCCCTTATAGTTATACAAACTCTTAGCGTTTCCTCTGCATTCAACTTTTTATTTTTGTTTTGTGTGTAGGTAAATCCTGATGACTATGAGAATGATGCAACTTACAACAAGGTCAGGGCTGATCGTGGCTATAATTATGAGGATGAGATTACCATCACCAAAGAGAAGCTTCCTAACTATGAAGAGAAGGTAAACTGGATATTATTTGTTTTTTAATGTGTAGCTGGGCAAAGATAAGTCAACAAACTACATACTGTATGTGTAACAATCTGATGACTTTTTTTCATAGAAGTTTTGGGGAAAAAGGCACCCCAGTAGCCCTGGATTGCTAATTACTTTTTTCTGAATTGTACCATTGTGTCTCCCTTTTCAAATATTCTGGATTTGTGGAGATGGTTCAGATGGTTTATTTGATTCATAGTTACAGATCAATAAGGGGAGAAAAGGGTTTTTATAAAAATGCTCACATGAACATCCACATTAAAAGTAAATTCCTTGAAAAGTTATTCCTTATGTTATGGCCCCAGGTTTATTGTCATCATTATCCAATCATTGATATGTGACTAGTGACCACTGACCAACCCTTCCTGATGGAATGAAGTACTTTTTGTTTTTTACATATATTTATCTCTCACATCTAAACAGATCAAGAAGTTCTTTGAAGAACATCTTCATTTGGACGAGGAGATTCGATTCTGTCTCGACGGGAGCGGATACTTTGACTTCAGGGATTGCAAGGAGCGCTGGGTCCGCATGAAATTCACCAAGGGGCTGTTCTTCGTTCTTCCAGCCGGCATCTACCATCGTTTCACCCTGGACACCAACGTGAGTAGTCAACATCTGAGGCGTGTTTCACAAAGATCCTCAGTTGAACTTATCTCTAAGTTGGACTTAACAGTTATGGAAAGCCGCTAGCATCTTTGAAAACATTTTGTAAAAGTTAATTTAAAAGGCATAAAATGTTGATTCAAATCATTGATCTTTTCTATCATCAAGGATATTCTATGTTCTTGATGTGAAATTTATGAAAAGTTTAAAATACTTTAATTTTTGCTTTTGAATATATTTTATTTTAAGACCACAAATGGCTCTCCATAATATTTAAGTCCAACTTTGAGTTAAGTTTAACTTGGGATCTTTGTGAAACACCCCCTTGGTAGCATCTTTATTGCAGTAGAGGTGTCACGGTCTAGTGGATACATTGTTGAACTGTGAATCATATGGTTCGTGGTTCGAGTCCCGCTGCAGCATAATGTCCTTTGGCAAGATATTAACCTACATTTGCCACTCTCCTTCCAGGTGTAGTAAATGGGTACCCGGTAGGAAGAAATTCCTTAAACACTTGTGTGCCTTATCACAGTAGCTGAAGTAAAGCCTGGTCAATTGTTGTTGTTATAGCCATATGACACATGCTCCTGTGACAATTGTTACACTGCTACACAGTCAATTTCCTACACTTATTAAATTCCTAACTTCAACCCTGGACCCAACACTATACCTTACCTAAACCCAAACTCTAAACCCAATCAATAGCTTTATTGCAGCGCAGCAATTGCACTGCACCCACTTGATCACTAGGTTTTACCAAGAGGCCGCCATCCATTTCCTGTCTAACCGCTCACGATGGCGGTCTCCTGCGTTCTGAAATTTATCTCTTTCGTTAAATGAAAGATATATACAAAATTTACAAATATGTGTTATACTTGTTTGTATGCTTTGTATTATGGCTATTGTATAATATTTTTAGACATGATTTGTTATGTATGTAATACTTCTGTAAAAATGTATAACCTTGTATTTGTTATTTGAACGCAGAAATACAATCACTCAAACAAACAAACAAACAAACCTTATACCTTTGGCGAAGTAAAGCATGAAGCACTTGTGACTGGAGAATTTGTCAGACATTTTGAGACACACTAAGCAACATCAAATGGGTAGTTTTAAATTAGTATTTTAATTTTCATCCTTTCAATATGCAGAACTATGTGAAGGCCAAACGTCTCTTCGTTGGTGAACCTGTATGGACGCCCTACAACCGCCCAGCAGACGAGAAACCCCAGAGAGCCACGTTCTTAGAATCCATCAAGCACCTGATTGAAGATTAACTCCAAGGACCTGTTTCACAAAGCCTCTTTTCAATGACAAATGACATCACTCAGTGATGATACTGTTGATAACCAATCAGAAGCAAGGATTTCAGTAGCTTATAACAAAAACTGTCATTTGTCACTGATGACAAGTTTTGTGAAACGCCTCCCAGGAGTACTCTCTGGCTGCAAAATGAAAACCAACATGATAATTATAGCAGGGTAATTTTAGATACATGTCCTACTAATTTTGCATCTTTATCATTGAAAATTGCCTTGATTGATCATTACAGTAAGGAATTGCTTCTACTTTAGCAGGGTCTTTAGGGTTGCCCTTTGTACTTGTTCTTGAGCTGATAATGTCTTTCACTTTCTAAACCTCCCAGAAAAAGTTGAAGATAATTTTGAATTCTGTCAGGAAAGGGGAAAGTGTGAAAGAAATTGTATGTAAAATGTATCTTGATGTGCCTGAAAAGTGATTTTGTGAATTTTCAGGCAGAAAGATTATATCATTCCTATTCACTCTGATTTATTGCACTTTTATTTCGCTGTTTAAGATAGTTTTCATTAGCTTAACATTTCAACATGGAAAACGTCTGTGTGTTATCACCGAGCGGACAACTGGCATCCCAGAATTAATTTGTTCATTTGCAGAGAGTATCAAACTTTAAGATAATACAAAGGTTCTTTATTTACATCTAATGTTATGATAATAACCACAAGATACAACTTGACCTTACATGTATTTGTAAATTGTTTTCCTTCTTTAAAAAAGGTGTATACATATGTAAACGAAATGGAAATGGTTGTAGAAGTTTATCATAAAATATTCCATTGATTATTCTGGATCTGGGGAAATGTCATTCGTTAAAAAGCACTATTAGTATCAAATTCTTGATTGTAGTGCACTTATATTCATTATATTCATAATTTTCATATCTGTTATGAAATCATATTATGCCTGGTAAGTGGTATTATATTATTGATCTGAATATCGCAGCTGTTGTGTATTCCTCTCAGATTCAGATTTTGTTGTTTGTATGTTTACTCAGATTCACATTTACTGGCAGCTGTGTAAATTGGATCAAATCGTTTTGCCAAACAAATGAGCTTGTCTTTAATGCATTAGTTGAATTTATTAATTTTGTTGGACCATTGTTGTACTGTGCATGAATCTACTGTGAATGTTCAAAAATACTCCGGGAAAGTGAGATGTTGAAATTGAATAGAATAATTATTCACCAATTGTTGTAGGTTATAGGGAATATAAAGAGTTGGTACAGGTTACTTCATGAATATGTCAATTTTTGTTGGTGATGGATCAAGATTCAGATACATAGTCCTTGGACTAAATAAATCAAGGTGGGGGTGTTGTATAATGAATTTATAATCAATAGTGGTTTAGTACATGTATATTATTATGTTTTCAATTCAATGCTGAGGAACATCAGTATACATGTACCACATATAATGTGAATAGCATTACCACGCCATTGCCAAGGTACTCTTCATTTCGGAACCGCAAACATCAACAATTGTAGCATAAAAAAAATGAACATTAGAAGCAATGTTGTACTAAATAAATGCAGATTGATACAAGCTCTTTTCGGACGATCAACTTGATAATATAATGCAGTGTAGTCTGCAGTCACAGACTCTAATTTGACACTTTACCACAATTTCTAGCTCTGGCAGTTCCTGGCTGTGTCTGGAGCAGGTAAAGTACAGAGCCTATGCAGTAATGCAGTTACAGGTAGCCTAGTCTCACATTGCAGACTCTGTCACGCACACACCTGTGATGAGGGGTTGTGCCTGCAAACCATATCCAGTTGGTTCCATGTATGTAAAGGACAACATACCCTTGACTTGTCCATTTTCAAGCACCTGCAAGTGGAAAACATTCACTGGTTTGGAGTTTTATGTCAGTGATCATGAAAATACTTGATAAAATCAGCCTTGATTCTACATTTTATTACAGATTAGTAAAAAATTGTGATTTCTTTTTTTATAATGAAATAAGAATAATATATATGTACATAGCAAACTCAGGAAAAATTGTTCTGACATTGAAATGTATCATGTTTGATCGAGATGATAATTATTGAATCATGTTTATTATCATCTGGAAATTCACATCGCCATAAAGGATGTACAAGTATTAAAACCATGACAATGGAAAGGAAATATATATATACATTTTTATATTATTGGCTAACTGGCTGAAAAAAAGGAAAGAAAACAATCATTGAATATATTGCAATGACTATGGTAAAGATTTTTTTGAATCAACATTGTTATGTCATTTTTATAACCACTGCCGTCAATAATGGAAAACATTTTTTCAATGTCAATAAGACTGTTCTTTGAACATGTAGTTTATGAAAATCAGATTAAATTTTACATCAAACATGTTGCTGCATAAGTATACACACATGTACATGTATAAGGCAGAGTACATTCAGTATAGCAGTGAATTGCATAATGAATGTGAACATGAAAGCAAGTATTCAGAGCTCTGATTTGATTTTTTTTTTTTAAACATCCCAACAAACAGAAAATGAGCCTTTACATTTTTTTTTAATGAAACAATTTTAAATTTCTTATTTTATCAATACATATTATTCAGTTGTTCTGTCTCATTTTGTCTATCAGCAGAAATATCAAATGTTCCATAGATTGTTCAAAACTGCCCCAAAGTGTGTTGATTGGAACCTTTCCATATTTACAGAGAGAAGATAATGAGCCAGATGATAGATAAGGGAAATAACATATTCAAAAGGCATATTTCAGATACTACAGGTATATATTTAGAACCATTGTTTGTTATTTCTTGATTGTCATCATGATATCATTGATTACAAATATTCTTTTATGAAACATACTTGCAGTAGCAAGACTTGCATTTTCACTCATATTTCATGACATACAGTTTTATGCTCATATTTCATGTCATGATTTTAGTATAGGGTAGACATATGTATCTAAAACATGTTCTCTTTTTATAACATCACAGTACATAAGCCTACTGTGTGATCAACTGTTAACATGTTACTAGGCAAGTGGCTTATTCAGCTTTAATGATTCAATGTATGGCCCTTTTGAAAGCCCAAAGAGAAATAATTCAAAACTGCAGTGGGTGGAAATTGGGGGTGATTTTTACAAGCCAGTGACAACCAACCCCACCCCCTCCATGGGCCCCACCATCCAGGGGATAGTTCCAACTTTTACTCTATTTCTGCATTCGCCACTGCTGAATGATATTACATTTCAGACCTATTGTTCTTGTATACATGCTATTTTTTGTTTTGCTGCTTATCGGTATGATATCTCATATACCGGGTAATATCATTTTTTATCTTTGTCTTTTTCTTGGGATGGTGGCATTTCTATCGAAATAAATAAAATCACACTGGTACATTTTCATCTCTTCTCTTTTTTTAATGAGTTTTTCCAGTAAAGCCTTTGTTACCTCTATATATATATATAGAGCCCACAAATGTTAAAACATTGCACTCGCAAATATCAAAATAACCTCAAATCTGTTCAACCACAAAATAATGTAAACATTTCCATCTTTGATTATGCAGTTAATTTAAATACTTTTAGTTGACATTTGTGATTATTTTGACATTGACATTTTACATTTTGACATTTGCTGGTGGATTTTTAAATTTGTGGGCTCAACAACCTCTTTCTATTCCAACAGTGCAGTTGAATCATATTTTTAGATGATCCTCTCTCACTTTCTCTCTCTCTCCTGCTCCCTCTGCCTGTCTCCCACTAAACTTTTCATCCCTTCTCTTCCCACAGTGCCTCTCTCTTTCCATAAATAGAATAGAACCAAAGTTCTCTACGACGCTCTCTTGGTAGGCATGTTAGAGACGAGCATCTCGTCCTGGAATCTTGTTGTTTCCTCTTTTGTTTTTCAAGATCGTGATTATCGTATGTTAAGAGTCTAAATCTGTATCCTTTAATGGGGGGGGGGGAGAATCATTGGACTATTTAAAACCCCTGTGGATCCAGGTTTTTGTATACAACTTACAGGTCCATAACATTTTGACAAGCGAGAAAACGTAATAACAAAAACACAAATGAATACAAATAATTAACCAAAACAAATCTGAATTGCAGATGTGGCTGTAGGCCTGTAGCTAATACTGTTAGGTGAAAATTCTGTCGAAAGTCAAAGCAAGAAGTAGTAACTTCTTGGTCAAAGCGAGTATCTTTACATCACAGTTTATCTATAAGTCCGAGTTTGTCTATTTATTAGCAGTGTTCAAAGTGCCTACCGATTAAAGTGGATGAGCGCCAGCTATAGCTTGTCTTGGTTAATGTTGCGATTGCGCAATTTATTCAGCGGCAAATACAATTTGACTTGATTTGATTTGAAGAAAACCATTGCTAATTAGGCCTAAGCGTATTTGAAGAGTGAGTATCCTCATTTTTATATTATATTACGCCTTTATTTACATAAATTCATACTGCATTCAATCATTTCTGTTAATTAACCGATCATCAGCAGGATTGGTAAACGAATTTCTCAATATTGAATTTGGTTGCATTGCATTGTTCCACGCATTGATGTTCACGTCCGCGAATTTCCCCGGATGAGAAATGATGTTATTGTTGGTGATAAAGTTGATAAACTGATAATGATTGATACTTTAGTTTTAAGATTCTCATAATTATTAAAGTAAAAGTGAAATCGTGTTGTGTATAAACTATAAAGTGTAGACTACGATCTATTATAGTTGTGACAGTCGCTAGTCGCTAGTCGGACAGTAAATCAAAATGACCAATTTGATTGTTCTACTTCTCTAGACCTAACAAAGATTGTTTTCTAATATTGTGTTGTTGAGTTGAGTTTTCATTTTGATTTAGCATACTGATCATGAGCTCATGATCAGCAGTCTAAATTTAAATCAAACTGAAAACTAAACTCACAATTTTAAAACACAATCTTAGAACAATCAAATAGGTCTAGGTCAATTACCATCCAAGTGAGATCACATAATGATTTATTATAAATGAAGTTTGTCAAGTTTCACAGAGTGGTGAACATACATTGTAATGTATGATGGTTATATGCGGTGTAAATTCAACTCTTAATTACACAATGAATTACTAGTCTACTATTACCAAGAGTGGACGGTCAGATAAGAAGTTCTCACTTATTAAGTCTGTTGTCACTGGGAAGCAAAACTGTGTTGTTGAGTGACAGGTCAACTTCTCCTCAGCTCAGGTGGAATGCATAATAATCATGTTGTGTTCTAAACTCATTATTGATAACACAGATTTCATGGCCTTGATTTGTCTCAAATAAAAGTAAGGAATAAGACAAATGTGGCAATATTGCACAAATATTTATTTTGATGATTAGACCCTACTCAAAATAAATGATGTATGTTTCACTTTTAGTTGTCAAAAAATTTCACAGTGCAGCTAGATGCAAATTACAAATTTGAAGTTATTTTGTACACACTTTAGAATTAAAGATCAGTAATGCCTTTTGTCTTTTCTTACTAAAAACATTTTATTTCCCTGTACATTTTTTCAGGAACATCTGGTATGGAATATTCAACATTGAGTCAGCATGACGAGTGATGATACACACCCATCTTCATGTTCAACAAAGAAGATCAAGAACCTTTTGAGACGTTATAAAGAATATCAAGTCGCACAACAAGAGTGTAATTAAACAAAACTTATCATTGGCCTTTGAAACTATCTGGTATATTTAAATTTCCTTCACATGTCAGTAAGACTCTGCTGTTGAAATCTACAACTCTCTCTCTCTTTCTTACAAATTATTTCTCAGAAAACCTTAGAAAAGATATTTTGCATTGACTTAAGAAAAAAATCAGCCAAGGCAAGCATGCTACAAGGAAATATTATTGTTGATTATCCTCACTTAAGTAATCCAGCCATCTGATTGGTCGAAATTGCATTCATAAACTTCAACTGTTCCTGTAAAATTCCCGGTAACCATGCTTAAAACATTTAATATTTTTAATAACCATGGTTATTAAAAAAATAGGTCAGTCTCCATGGTTACCCCATAGGTTTACATGTTAAAAAATGGTTTGAGCGATGGAGGATACCGTATGTGTGCGAATAATTGGTCGGTAATTTCAATACAATTGAATCTCGATCGATCTTACCAACAATTTTATCTTGCATTGTTGACATGAAGACGAAAATAAACTTCCAAAAACAAAAAAACAACATCTGCCGATAGATCTTGATCTAAGTTCGTGCCAATATGCATTGCAAAAGTAAAAGAAGAGTCCGTATATGGAGCTTTTGCGAAGCATTCATCACACGCGAAGCCGGTTTCAATCCATTTTAATGTATATATCGTACAAAACTGCCAAGCATGTTAATAGCGCGCGATGGCCGAGAGGTCTGAGGCGCTGACTTTAGATACATCACCTTTTGTACGCAAGAGTTCGAATCTCATCTTCGACCAAAAAAAAAAGTATTTTTTATTTTTTATTTTTTAGTCTATTTTTTTTCGGCATATAAAAGTATTAATGACTGCTTTAATATTCGAGAAATAGTTGTTTTTATACGCTCTCGGGAAGGTTACAATTGGGCTATTCCCCTCAGCACGCCTCGGGTAATAGCACAATTCTAACCTTCCCTTGAGCGTATAAAAACAACTATTTCTCTCAAAGCAGTCATGAGTCATTAATACTATAATATTAAATTGGCAATTATGTGCCAGGTGCATTTGTGTGTGGTATGATTTGAATATTTATAAATTTGTCTCTATCCCTTATCTTTACACAGTAAAGTGTCATTTTTTTCTTGCTTTCTCCTTTCTCCTTTCTCCCCCCTCGCTGTCTGTCGGTCTTCTCTCAGTCCTTTTCTCGATAGAATTTCTCTTCCTCATCTCTTACCCTTTCCCCCTTTCTCCCCCTCTCTCTCTTTCAATCTCCCCTTTCTCTCTCTCTCTCTCTCTTTTCTCTCTCTCTCTCTCTCTCTCTTTCTCTTTCTCTCTCTCTCTTCTACTCCCAGTCATTCCTTCTATTGTATTTCCTAACTCCGCCATATTCATTTACTGTACTTTTGCTGTATTTCTTTCATGCAGTGTTTGAAGAAATAGAAAAGGAGGCGTTCAGTCTCATTGAGTCCAATGAAAAGCTGAAATCAACGGCAAATGAGTGAGTATTTCTTTCGTTCATCTATCCCATAGCTTGTGTGAATTGTTAATGAATGTTATAAAGAACTCTTGGATTCATTAAAACAAAAATGGTATTGGAAGTGTTTTTAATTTGTATTTGTATTTGTATTTTCTTTTTCCTTTTCTCTCGATCTGTCTTTCACATTTTTTTTTCCCCATTCTCTCTCTCTTTCCCATTCTCTCATCAGAAATGCAAGATTTGTTACACAGACTCAAAAGCGTTACAGAGAATTTAAGCAGGAGAATCAAGATTTAAAACGACAACTAGCCACCATCAAGTCCAACAGGTACCTTACATCATTCTTTAAAATTAAAATTACTCAGAAAATCAATTGTCGACGCCTCCATACACGTGTGCATGGAGAAGAGATCACATGAAACCCAAGTTCAACTTGGATTCTGTGCGTTTGGTTTCATGTTATTCTTTCTTTTCTTCATGCTTCTTTAGTTTTAGTCCATAGAAATGCTGGGTAAAGTTTTTTGAGGGTGATTTCGTACTTCTAGCTGTAAACATTTTATATATTTTTGTGAATGACACATTTTAATGAAACAAAATGAATTGTAAATTTTACATTGAAATATAACCATTTCTGGAGAAAGAAAAAAAAAAAAATTTGCAGAGCACACATTACAGCTGATTCATATTAAGGTTTACAGGACTAAACACATATTAAGTGTCTTATTTTTGTGATATTACTAACAATTTATTTATTCATTTAGGTAAGTTCCATTCAAACCAACAAATAAAGTTTGCTGGCTTTTGAAGTCATATAATATAAAAATAAATGAAATACACCTGTACATTATTCATAACAACGAATATAATAAATTTAAACAACTTAATGGTAAAATATTTATGTGTGTGTATCTAAATCACTATATTCCTAATCCATTATTTCTTTCTTGAACTTATGTACAGGCAACATGAGATACAAAGCCCACAATCTGACAATGCAAGCTCCAAACCAAAAGGAAAAGAAGGTATGTTCTTGATAATTTTAAAATTGCAAAGTACTATTTTCCAAGTCATCCACAGCAACCCCATTTATTATCATGGAGCCTTGTGCATATGTCATAAGCAATGCCAACCAGCCCCTTTTTAAAATCTTAGGGTGACTTTGTCCCTTGTACTTTGGAGGTGCGGTGTGATTCATTCACTTGATAAACCGATCCAAGGGTTGAGAGTTTGAATCTCAGCCGGCAAGACATTAATCCAAATTTGACACTCTCCACCCAGGTGTAATTGATGTTGTTGTCGTTGGTGTTACCACTTCCACTACTACCACCAGAAAAGCCCCCACATGTTGCTAAATGCCCCCCCCCCCAATTTTTGCTATGAGCCCCTCAGGGAAAGATTATTTTGAGAGATAAGAAAATCAAGAAGTAAAAATCTTTGTGCATATGACATGTTTGCCGCAAATTTTGTATGTAGTCCAAATTTGAGAAGTTTTGTGCTGCCTAATTTGTGAATTACTACTGACACAACTCAGAATGTTTTCAATTTGCAAATTATTATTATTATTATTATTATTATTATTATTTTTTTTTTTTTTTTTTTTTTGGGGGGGGGGGGGGGCTTTAGTGGTGTTATGCTGCAAGATATAATTCTTAGAACAATGAATGAGGCTCTCATGCTTAATTGGGAATGGGGGAGGGGGTGGGGTTGTCTTTCTCGCATTGTGTTTTATTTCATTTCCAAATTTGATGTCATTGATAAAGCATCAGGTTACTGCGTCTAGTGTCTTCGGTGTTGAGGCATGTGATGCTAACCCCTCTCTCTTTCTCTTGCCCTTAGATGTTTCCAGCGATGAACAACCTGAGAAACTTGAGAGAAAGTGCAGCAAACTGTCCTCAAACAAACAAAAGAAGAAGGTTCGTTATCAGGAGCTTCCTCCAGAGGAGAAAAAGAGTCCCGTTCTGTCAACCCTCTTACCAAGCAGAGATGGAAGAGAGAACCAAGACCCCAAGATGCAGCCTATAATTCTGGTGGAGGAGGGAGGACTGTTTACCATGAAAGATCAAAAGGTCAAGGGTCGATCATCAATAAGGGAATCTCAAGACTTGCCACGGGGTCAGGGGATTAGCAGTGTGTTTGTTCCGGAAACAATCCCTCTAGATTTGGATAGTGACAATGATGATGGTGATGATACGGAAGAAGAGGAAGGACACCACATGGGGCGTGTCTGCAGTGGACTTGGTAGAGGTAACAGAGCAAATAGATTAGTCAGAAAGAACTCTAAGCAAAGTAGACATGCCAAAGACCGATGTTTGGTTGTCCCTGAGACTGTACCAATGGACTCTATCCCATACTCTCATGATTCTCTACTAGAAGAGTCAGAACTATTGATAAGTGATGCAGCGGGACATTTCATTCCTTTAGAACAGTCCACTCCTATGCTCCCAGTCCCACCATCTAGTGATTCCTCAAGAAGAAAAGCATTCATCTCTACAGATTCAGCATCTCCCGTGTATTCAGGTGGCAAGCGCAGTCAGAAAGGCGTGATTCCGCCAACAGAGTCACAGCTGTCTGTTGACTTCTCTATCACGCAGATGTCTCCAACTTTTGCCAGAAGCAGGTCCACACCTAGTAGACCGGAGAGTGCTGCCCAGTCCTCCTCTTCAAGGAATAGATCGGTATCTCATGCAGGAAAAGCAATTGCAAGCCATGAAATTCCAATAGGTAACAATCCATCAACTCCGGAAAACATTCATTCCAACGTTAAAATGATATCCTCTAGGTCAAAGACATCTATTCCTGTCTGGGACACCCCAGAGGAAACTAATCAGGTGAAAAATAGTCGTGCAGTCACCCCTGACTATGATGAGAGTGGACAGTCAGAGGCCTCCTTCCTCATTCTGCAACAACATCCCAGCTCCAGAGGTCCTTCACAAGTGCGATCTTCAGGAGGGTCATCAAAAGAGGCAGCTGTCCACACTGAGGTTCATCAGAAATTGCTCGCAGATAGTGAGGGTGAACGGAGGAAAAAGAGAAGATTATCAGATGAATTTACAGATGAAATTGCAAGCAAGAAGACCAGGATGGTAAAACAAGAAGATATCACTTTTGTTAGCAGTCAGAGGGATGAAAATGAATTGTGCAATAGAGATGGAAGACGGAAGGTATCCGGAACCAAGACAGGAAGTTCAGGAGAGATTTTGGAAAGCCAGTCAGGGGCAGCAGCATATGCTCAGAAAACTCAACGCAATGACAAAAGTGTAAGAGCAACTGGAGAGAGCTCATATCTGCTTACCTGTGATAATCCAAAGTCAATGAAACAGACTAGGTTGACCAAAGACTCTTTCAAAGCAGTTATCAGCGAAGATGGTCAGAGACTCAAGAGCCTGAATGGCGGGGCTCGCGTCTACGTTGATTCTCAGTATGATCCCTACCTGCAACAAGCCATTCAGGAATCCATGGAAGTGCAGAAGGGACTGAACCATGATGAGGGGACAGGTAATGGGGATTTCAAGGTACCAAGACTGCCAAAGGCGCTGGACCGTGAACAAAAATCGAAAGGTTCATCATCTGGGCCTACAGGTAGGAGACCTCATCTTAACGATGATGATGATGATGTTGCAATAATGGAGGAGAACGAATACACTTCTTTAGTTGAGGAAAGAGACAATCCTGATGACACTGATGATGGTGGAGACTTGAATGGAAGCATTGATCCAGCTGTTCGCTTCAGTTTTATTGGCAATGAAGAAGATGAAGACCAGGGTGGTGAAGAATGGAAGTCAAATGAAGCGAAGAGAGCAGATGCTAGTGGAAACGTTAGGACTTTCCTTGTGCTTCCTAAAGACTCTAGGACCGATCAACGAAGAGGCAGAACTGATCATCACCCGGACAACATGGTAACGGCTCGTAAATCATCCAGGGCAAACTATGATGAACTGGAAAAAAAAAAGGAGGAAAGCAAACACAGACTCCTTGCGGAGGACAGCTTGGATGATATGTTTGCAGATGATGATCATGACGATGGCAATGATGAAGACGTTCGTGGTTGTCCCGTACCTGACAAAGACAGACAAGATCAGGGAATAGAAATTGAGGAGGGTTATGGTCTTGGGGAAGACAACATTCCTGAGACATCTGCCCATGGAAGGGCCAAGTTTGAAGATGGCTCCCTCCATGATCCTGGTATTGATCCTGTGGAAAGACGAGCAGGAGAGACAGATGAAATGGCTTCCTCCTTCGTTAGAGAATTTGACTGGTAAGAAAAATATGTAAAACTTGATAAATCTCTAGTTGGACTAAAATTAAATTAAACTAGCCAGAACAGTGACCCTGTTGAGTGTTGACCCTTAAATATATTGTGCAATGCATGCTTCTTGGCTTGCTTTTTAGATTTTTACTACCGTAAACATTGCAATGTCTTGAAGATGGGTCAAATCAAAACTTGTTATACATGAAAGTTTTACCATTGTAGGAATATTTCCTAAATTTAGTCCTTAAATACAGTTACATCATGCACTAATGTATATAATTTTGGCATTACTATACGATGTTTCAAAAGTGATGTAACAAAATTTGCATACAAGTTGATCAAAATATTTGCAAGACATAATTTAAATAAATGATAAAATAACCTATGACTGAATAAAAATATATGTATTTTTATGCCTACTCTACAAAGTAGCTGGAGGCATTATGTTTTCGGGTTGTCCGTCCGTCCGTACGTACGTATGTATGTACGTATGTCCCGTTCTGGTAATCGCGTTATCTCAAGAACCAATTGATGGAATTCCCGCCAAACTTGGGTCATGTAATGTATCTTGCAGAGCCAATGAACTGATTAGATTTTGGGGTCGCGAGATCCAAGGTCAAAGGTCACAGGGCTCATTATGTATGCAAAAATAGCTCGTTATCTCAAGAACCCATTGATGGATTCCCGCCAAACTTGGGTCATGTATTTATCTTGCAGAGCCAATGAACTGATTAGATATTGGGGTAACGAGGTCAAATGTCAAAGGCTACAGGGCTCATTATGTATGCACAAAATAGCTCGCTACTGTTTTGGTTTGTAAACTTGCTCCATGGCGGAGGCATCATTTTTGACTGCGCGTGGTCGAAGGTCCATCTAGTTTTTACAGTTTCAAGTCAGTGGGGAATGTTATTGGAAGTTTGTGTATCTATCAATATGGTGATAGATTATAATGGTAATAATTGTTTTGATCCACTGCTTAGTTGACATATATAACATACTAGTGCTAATGATATCAGAGGTACTTTATAATAACTGATCATATGGTAACTGATATTTCTTGCAGTCTTCCTCAGAGAGACGATGCTCCAACTTACAAGTACACGGATGTAGTGAGGAAGAGGGATGAGAGACAGAGGCTCAAAGGATTTGACTGCAAGGAATGTGCCGGGGTATGTTTGTTTCTATTTTTTGGTATAATAATATTCTGAATTATTTAGTGCTTGATACATCTATGATGTCTGTAAGGACTTTAGAGAGGTATATCATTATTCAGTTCATGGGATTCAGGCTTACCCGCTCCCTGGGGAGCTTTGAGCCAGGAGAGAAGCAAGTTAATGTAGATATACCTTGCTTATGGATGCAATCGCTGTCCTGGGAATCAAAATCAAGACCTTTGCATCTGCATTATGTTTTAAGGTAAAGACCAGTTTTGGAAACGCCCCCTCTCAAAAAATGAAATGGAAGCTCTTATTACCAACCATGTGAAAGAATATAACTAATATGTGATGATACAAATTTTGCCGGGAAAACTGCCTAGTGATTGATATATTTGGTAAATTATATCTTTCCGGCCTGAATAGATAGGGTAGTCCCATATACATCTTTCTGTGTACAGTGCTTGTAACTTTACCAAGACTGGGCCAAATTTCTTATCATTTTGATGCTTTCAGAACCTTGCAGTACACACCAATAATATGCTAGATAATCAACCTTTTCTGATCGATTCCACAACGTTTCTTTAACAATGTAATCACATGACCAGAACTGGTCTATACCTTTAAACTACTGGACTATGACACCTCTACAATATTTTGATCAAAAAGAAAACTTTGAGAGCCATTACTTCAAGTATCTCCCTGAAAAAATCTCCCTGCAACACTGGTTGGAAATGACCTCATTACATAAATATTGACATGATCCTTGTCAGAGTAGACTGAATCTATGCCTTATCATACCCAAGAAATGTCATTAGAGCACAGAATGTTTAAAGTTATGCTTGCGGCCGTTCCAGTAAAGCTGTAAGTTTGATAAGTTGTTTGAAATCTTAACTGCTGTTAAAGATTAAAGGCCATGGGCTCAAGCCCAAGTATAGCCCTAACACTGCATCATTCAGCCATGGATTTTGTTTCATTATTGCTACTCTCTATTCTCTCTTTATAGTAATATTAACATAAACACTGGCGGATGCAAACACTATTTTATTTTGCTTTTAAAATGTATGCATAGGTGTATACATGTATGACTAGCTAGAATCCTCTAAACGAATGGAGGTTGTATGCTGGAACTTGAGAGTGTTCAACAGATGCAACGACAAGGGCTTTCGATCACACTGATCGTAACAGCACTGTAGGAAAGTTATTATTACGGTACCCAAGAAATGTCAATAGATCACAAAATTCTTTAAATTGTTCTTGCGGTTGTTCCAGTAAACAGAGATGCCACGATTAAATTGTATTTAGTACGATAAAAAGAGTGAAATACGATCTTAAAATCTTAAAATACGATTTTTCATCTTTTTTTCTTAAAAAAACACAAAACAACATACACTGTACAAGTAAACCCCCGCGACCCCAACAAAAACTGTGCTTTACAATTTTCTCATTGAATTTTAATGAAAGAGCAAACATTTTTCTGAAATTTTACTGGCCTGGGGCCGGCGGGCCAGTGGTAGTGTCAAGTTTTCGTGAAAATCTGATTTCTCGCTCCAAAATCTGATATTTTTTTTTAGGAAACTCAGTTTGTTTTTTTGTGTCAAGAGGTTGGCATCTCTGAGTAAAGGTGTAATTTTGATAAGTTGTTTGAAATCTGAACTGCTGTTAAACATTAAAGGCCATGGGCTCAAGCCCAAGTATAGCCCTAACACTGCATCATTCAGCCATGGATTTTGTATCATTATTGCTACTCTCTATTCTCTCTATATACTCTCTATTCTCTCTTTATAGTAATATTAACATAAACACTGGCGGATGCAAACACTATTTTTTTTTGCATTTAAATTGTATGCATAGGAGTCTTTGACTTGCTAGAATCCTCCAAACTAATGGAGACTGTATGGTGGAACTTGAGAGTGTTCAATGTATGCAACGACAAGGGCTATCGATCATGCTGATCGTAAAAGCACTGTATGAAAGTGATTAATAGTGGTATCATGTTTTACCAGGATTTTTTATTTATGACATGACCAGTAACAGGCAGTGTCATTACCAGGACTTAAGATAACCTTCAAAGGGTCGTGTACAATTTGGTATGCCATCTAGATCAAGCTTGTCAGATTTCTTGAATGCTAGATGATGAATAGCAAGATACTATGAAATTCTAAACAAATGAGAAGTAAAAATATATTTATATGCCTAGACCTAATTGCCTGGCATGTTAAATAAACAATGTCGGTGGGTATCAGACCTACAGTGTATGTTAAATCTATGTGCGTGTTAACGTGTCAGCGGTAGAGGTGTCGTGGACGAGTGGATATGTCACCGGACTGTGAATCACAAGGTCCGCGGTTCAAGTCCCACCGCGGCACTAATGTCCTTTGGCAAGACATTGATCTACATTTGCCACTCTCCACCCAGGTGTTAAATGGGTACCCGGTAAGATGCGAAGCTAATGTGCTTAGATTAGCAAGTGTGCGCTTGTAAAAATGACGCCTGGCTGGAATGCTCCCCAGGGAGTGGAGAACGTGCATAAATTGTGTGCGGGTGAGCCTGAATCCGATGACAGGGGTAATAATATGATTGCAGGGCCCTCAGGGAGAACAGTATGAATACTAATGGTAAACAAGACATATTATTATTATTATTATATAATCTTCAGGTTAAACAATGAGTTGTTGAGCTGGCTGGGTGCCTTCGGGACGGAAGGGCCCTCCTATCATCTAACGGAGCAATGTATAGCTGCACTACATGGAGTGATGTGTGACAATTTGTGTGGTATGGCTAAAAAAAAACTTCAAACGACCTAAGATTAAAGATTCAAACCCTTGTCGTACTTGTAGTCATGTCTAGCCTTGAGACCATATTTTAGTGGCATTGGCCTTACTTAGCCTTGGTCTGGAACCAAGTCATGTGTACTGACCCTTTGGTAGGTAAATGTATACATGTATTGGCTATGTGACTTGAATACTGTCCCTGATTACATCATTGATTCAAACTTACACTTGTTTACTCAAAATCAATGCCCAATCTGGACAAGATGTAGAAATATTCTGCACATCATCGTGTTTGTCGGTCTGAAACATCATATGGATTGCATTTATGTACATGTACATGTACATATAGTAGCATTCCAGTCAGTGTTTTTATCATTAGGAGATCTCACCTCGACCTACAAATGTAGAAGAAAAAAGAAACAGAGCCCCAACAACAACAACAACAAAATCATGTGTGTGTTAAGATCGTCTCTTTCCAGTGATGAATCAATTGTCAAGAAGTAGATTCCAAACCATACGGCCGGCCCGCCAAACTTTCGGTGACCGACTATTTGTTTGTTATGCCCACCAGCAGAAACAATGCCAGGATTGCCATACTGTAACAAATATTCTGTGCGAAGATCGCTGAAGATCAAGGATCCTGCCTACTTTATTTCTCTTTCTGTAACCTGACCCTATACCTCAAAGCATATTGTAAAAAGCCTTGTTCACACTTAAGGGCCTTGTTGTGACGGGCTCAATAAACTGCACAAAAGCACAACCAACCAACCAACCCCCCCCCCACCCCCCCAAAAAAAAGCAACAACAACAATACCTGCCTTTTCCTGTAAGCTTAACCCATAAAGAAATACGGTAAGATCATGTTCATAATTCTTTTTCTTCTTCTTGACAAGGGGTAGGATGTTGTAGACAACTTCTAAAATGCCATCAGAGTCTCCTGTACATATTTGACGGAAGGTACAGAAATGAATGAAGAAAAAAAAAATGGATGGTGGAGAGAGAGGGGTATCACCCAATTTGGCCTTATTCTGGGAAGAAAACAAAAATGTAACTAATAATGTCTACATTTCATGCGTTTCTTGACTGACAATTATTCCCTGACCTGCTAATGACTAGTATATAGGTGGCTGCATTCTTTTTTCTTGGTCAGAAAGCTGTCAGGAGTTGAAAATTGCCCCCCCCCCCCATCAGGGAAAAAAATACATGGGGGCTCAGGGCGAATTAGCTCCCGAAATGCCAAAAAGAGCCCCCGAAAGTCAAAGAAGAGCCCCCAAAATTGCAAAGAGTTCATTGCATAACAAAATAAAGAGTGTTATTTTCATGCAAGCAAGCTTGAAAAGTAGCCCCCAAAATGTTTAAGATATTTTCCCCCTGCCCCCCATACCTCTCCTTTAAATACTACAGAGTCTGAGTGAATAGAATGCTAGCGTGCTAAGATTGTTTGTTAAAGTTTGACAGTAGATACTTGATGGGTATTATCTTACAAATGACCATGAAATATAGCATTTTAAAGAAGCAATGAACTTTGTACAGTAGCGGCAAGGTTACAGTGATTTAAAGTGAATATTGTTGCATCCTGTTTATTTCCACTTTGATATACATGTACAATGCATGTAATATTTAAATAGTGATGGTAGAATAGTGAGAGTATAGACATGCACTTATCTAAATACAAGGCAATTTGAAATTAAATAAACAAGAGAGAGAGAGAGAGAGAGAAAGAGAGAGAGAGGGAGAGAAGAAAAGGGAGACAGAAAGCAATCTAATGATAATAATAATAATAATAACGATAATACTACTGCTGCTACTACTACTACTACTACTACTACTACTACTACTATTACTACTACTTTAACTACTAAAACTACCACTACTACTACTACTTTAACTACTAAAACTACTACTACTACTATTGCTACTACACATAATGATAATAAGAAGAAGAAGGGGAGGAGGAGGAGAAACAAAGAAGAAAGAGAGAGAGAGAATAAGAGGGGAGAAGGGGGGGGGGGGGGGGATGGGGTTATAGCTTTAAACCCACATACAATTGGAATAAGTACAGGAAAATGCTAGCATTAGGAGTGAGTATATAAGGGTCAATGCCACAATTTATATTTTTGTTGTTGTTGTTAGGAGGGCGGGGATAATGTACTTGCATACGTACATGACTATCCAAAGACATTGACTGAACAATCAACAATGTATCTACATGTATTTAAAGCCATTTAATCCCTTTCAAGAGTAAGGACGTTTGCTATTTACAGTAGTACTTTAAAGGGATCCGGTAACTTTGTCTCAGATTCTGAAACAAAATTCTGGATTTAGCTCATGATGCAATGATAATTATAAACCTTTAGGTCAGTCAGGAACCCCAAGACTTTTACAAGCCGATCGCCTGTCTGATTATCAAGATATTTATGATTGGAATTACAAATTTTGAGAACCGTTCGCCTGACGGTTTTCATAACACTACAGTCTATTGGGGAAAACGAGTATGGTAAAACCGGTCACTCAAAGATTTTTACTTTTTTGAGGCACTTCTTGATCATTTTGAAGCGCAATTTTTTTAGGGCTTCAATATTACACCATGTCACAGACACTGATAACACGTAGGGCCGTGTATCTCAGATTTAACATTGTTAAACGATCCCTTTAACAGTTGGAATGTCATTGAAAAAAACAGACATTGCCAGAAAAATGTCCAAACCAGGGTCATGTTTGATCGTTTGATGTGTGTTTACTGGATTAATGATAATGATGGATCAAATCACCAATTAAGATCTCACGTTAGTGGACGCGTTCATGTGATAGGTTTTATGATAAGAATACATAAATGTCTGGGGTCATTGTTACATTCTTAGACATGTTTACAAAAAAACTGATTTCATGTCAGTGCAGGGAGCATGGATACTAGTCTGCAGGCACAGACCCTAATTTGACACTTTATCCACAAATCATTGTGCCTTGAGAGAAGTCTAGCCCAGCTACCTACTGGTGGAGCAGCTACAGTACATGGCCTATGGTAGTCTTATATTGCAGACTCACTTTTACGACTGACCAGGGTTTGTGCTTGCAGACTACATGGATACATGGATGACTTTAGTTTTATAGGTTCACACGGCAATTTGTTAACCTTAAGTTTAGGCCATGGTTTTAAACTTTGAAGTTATTTATGTAGTTAGGGACCGTGATGATGCATTTCTGGGGGTGTTTCACAAAGATCCTAAGTCAAACTTGCCTCTAAGTTGGACTTGAATATTATGGAGAGCCTTTTGTAGCCTTAAAATAAAATATATTCAAAAGCAAAAATTGAAGTATTTTAGACTTTTCATAAATTCTACTTAGAGAACATGAAATCTCCTTGATAATTGAAAATGTGAATGATTTGAATCAACATTTTATGCCTTATACAATAACTTATACAAAATATTTCCAAAGATGCTAATGGCTTTCCATAATTGTTAAGTCCAACTTAGAGATATGTTCAACTTAAGATATTTGTGAAACACCCCCAGGTTATTAAAGTGTGAACACAACTAACTTGAAGTTTGTGCTGGGTTGTAGTTTGAATGAATACTTGACCGACTTGTAGTTTGAATGAATACTTGACCAACTTGTAGTTTAAGACTTGAATACTTGACCGATTTGTAGTTTGAATGAATACTTGACCGACTTGTAGTTTGAATGAATACTTGACCAACTTGTAGTTTAAACTTGAATACGCATGGCTTCTGTTGTTGTTGTTAGTGGATTGTTTTTTTGTAACTACGAGGTTACGTAATCTTAAAGTTTAAAACCATGTCAGTCACGTGTGAACACAGTTTTTAACCTGTACATCTTGAAGACCATTTTAAACCACTAGAGAGGGAAAAGCCCTCCAAGAGTGCGATTTGGGGAAATATTTTTCCAAGAATGTTTGTTCTTGCAGATAAGAGTGGATAATGACCAGTGCTATGCTGTCAAAACTGTTTGATAAATTGTCTTTGTTTCATGTATGACAGTGGATATCTTTTAAAACTGACTTTAAGCCTTCTTATCACTGGAAAAGGAAAAATGCCTCCTGGAAAGTTTCTTATCTCATATTTCCTAGTGTATTTTCCAGAACCTTTTAGATAAGGAATGAATAATTGCAAACAGCCAGTGCTACTGCTGCCAGACTGTGTGCTTATTCTTTTAAAAACATTTTTCATGTAACATGTT
The DNA here is from genome assembly GCA_035222895.1 of Strongylocentrotus droebachiensis. Taxonomy (NCBI): domain Eukaryota; kingdom Metazoa; phylum Echinodermata; class Echinoidea; order Camarodonta; family Strongylocentrotidae; genus Strongylocentrotus; species Strongylocentrotus droebachiensis. Next base: position 11,680 of record JAVYIG010015091.1, on the reverse strand, counting down.
CCATGCATGGAAAGGGATATCCGATGGAAATCTTTTCATAGATAGTGATATATCAAGTTTGAGGAAGTTTTTTGTTTCAATATTACTTTATCAACTATCATGATTAGTAATAACAAAGGAAGTAATAGTATATACAATTGTATACATGTAGATACTCCATAAAAAGTATATAAAAGTAGAAAAGGGAAACAGCCCAGGTCATGTTTTATTATTAACAATGCAGGGCTGTTATGGATGATATTTGTTTAAAGATAGGAAGTATATTATATCCAGTACCAATCTTTATGTGCTTAAGGTCAGGTCATTGCTTTTATGTGGAGGGAAGAGGAAGATTGTTGAAACTGATTTTAAACTTGGAGTCCCTTTATAGGAAAAACTGATGTATATTTTAAATTTTGGGTTATGTATTGTTATGAAGGTAAAAACTACAGTATATGATTGTGATACTGTAACTGAAGTGGAATACCTTATTTTAGTAAAGGAAATTTATGAAACAAATATATCTTGTGAGAATGTAAAATAACATGGTTTAAAAGGAATTATAATTATTATTTTAATAAAAAAATGAGATCGAAATTAGATGTTTAAACCATTTTACAGTTGTTTCCATACTGGAGAGGACATTCAGTTGTTGGAAGGCAAAAACAAAAAATCAACATTACTACCTTTTGACATTTTCCAGGTGGTAGAGAATTTGCAAACCAATTTTCACTTTTCTTTCTATTTAATTGTCTGAAAATGAATGTTTGTGTGATAGTTCCATGCACTCTGTGTTTGAGATTTCCAGTGAACGGAAAAATCAGCAAGATTAATTTGTTTTCTGGTCCATACAACAAAATTTCATGAAGTCTTCTTTAATTCCCCCATATAAAATGGTTGAAAGCATTTGGTCAAGCCTTGTTTTTATTTTTCTTGCATGACAAAGGTTACAAGATCTGATCGTATTTATTTTTACTGCTCTGAATTTGATATGTTACTCTCATGCTTTAAAGGGAAAGTCCACCCTGAAATTAAGTTAGTTTTAATAGGAGTAGAAAAATGAGAGAAACAAGTCAGTGAAAGTTTGAGCAAATTCCGATTAAAAATAAGAAAGTTAGGATTTTTGAAGTTGTGATCAATCAAACACAAATTGGCAACTCTATGACATATCATGCGAGCTCAACTTCCATTTGCTCAGTACTAAAAAAATCTAAAATTTTCATTTTCCCTCAAGAAAAATTTCAACCATACATGCACCCTAAATATAATAATTGCAAATATGTTTCTATACTCCCCCTGCAAGGAACAAACATATATTCCGTCATCAAAAACGAAGAAAACATGATTTTATGGAATATTATGCACAAAGCAAATGAAGGAGAGCTCGTATAATAAGTCACAGAGTTGCCAATTTGTATTTGATTGATCACAACTTCAATAATTCATAACTTTCTTATTTTCATTCAGAATTTGCTCAAACTTTCACTCACCTGATTTTCTTATTATTCTGCCTCTATCGAAACAAACTTATTTTTGGGGTGGACTTTCCCTTTAAGATATTTTATTTCCTTGAAAAATAATACAACTGTTTATGAAGGGTCATTTGATACAAGCATAGCTATGTAACAGACACCGTGTGAATGCAAACACCATAAGGACTTAAAGCGTGAAGTATATACCCCTACATGTATATCTCCAGTACATTTTAGATAAAGAATATCCTCAATATACATGTGGTAACTGATTATCTCAATAATTCCTCCTATCTTTCATGGTCAGCCAAACTTTCACAAATTTTCTGGATTTACTAACATATTCAAATTCCTCTTCTTATCGTCAGTCAAACTGACATATTCTAATTTCTTTCATCTCTTATGGTCAGTCAAACTTTCACTTAATTGTTTTTTTTTTGGATTTACTAACATATTCAAATTCCTCTTATCCCTTTATGGTCAGTCAAACTGACATATTCAAATTTCTTTCATTTCTTATGGTAAGTTAAACTTTCACTTAATTGTTTTTTTCTGGATTTACTATCAAATTCAAATTTATGGATGTTTGTTTCCTGGGCACCCTGACAAGTCATTCCATTAACCTGTTATTAATGAATAAAGGATAATACTTGGAATCTAGTGTGCATGTATTACTTGTTGCTATGTCGGGCAAGCACCAGGCAAACTTTCAGGTTGTCAAGAACAACCTTTGTAAGAAAGTATGCATACAATTTGAATAAATATATTTTAGTGATCTGGGACCCATTTCACAAAGCCTTTTTTCAATGACAAATGACAAATATCAGTGACAAATCTGCTGATAACCAATCAGAAGCAAGGATTTCAGTAGCTTATAACAACAGCTGTCATTTGTCACTGATGACAAGTTTGGTGAAACACCCCCCTGGTCTATTGATCATGCCACAAGTGTTGCATTGCCCTCAAGGTAATTGCTCCTTTTCTTGTATATATGTAGTACTACGGAGGACTTGGTCTTACCAGTGAAGAGATAGCTGAGAGGACTAAGAACTGTTCCAGACATCGAGGCCATTTCGAACGACCCAACACCCCAGAGCACTTCTGGTCCATAGGCTTTCCTGATACTGAAACTTGTGTAGAAAGAGGTAAGAAGGCTAAGAAGAATTAAAAAAAAATTGACTATAGTTTTAAGCCTGGTGATATTGATATTAATACTACTACCCCTACTGCTACCACCAGCACCACCACCAACACCACCACCACCACCACCACCACTTCCACTACTACTTCTACTACTATTATTACTTCTACTACTTCTACTACACATGTACATGTAGTACTTCTACTACTTCTTCTACTACTTCTACTACATCTACTCCTACTACTACTACTACTACTACTACTACTACTACTACTACTTATACTACTACTGCCGCTACTACTACTACTGCGTGCAAATAAGTTCATGATATGATTTTTTTTCGCACTTGAGTTTAGGCTGTATGCATCTGTTCTACAAAGTTGGGCTGAGTATGATAGGTGCATAAACAGCCTTGACGAGATCGGATAAATCCAGTAATAAACCAATGAAAACATGCATCAAAACATGCATCATTTGTTTCTTTTACAGCAAAACTCCTAGATTCTTGTTATCTGATGCAAACATAATTAATTTCAAGATTGTTTTGTGTCATTATTGCTGGCAGATAAACTCATTAGTATACATGAACTATATTCAAAAATTTCATATTTAATCATTCTTAAATACATGTGCTACATGTGGTGATTTTACAAACTACTTCTGGGTTATTTGGTGCCCTTTTATGCTAATCTTTCATTAATACCCAACAAATTATTCATATCACACACTTTGACATTCCTAATCTCCTTTCCTGACCAGGTTATCTCAAGGTGGGCCAGGAAGAAGAGATGCCGAAGAAAACACGCAGGAATAGATACCTGACCAGACCTATCCATGGAAAGAACAAGCCAGCAAGAGAAGAAGAAGAAACGTGATTCCAGGTTTATAATCATTTAATGCCCCACTGCACTGCTTATAGCTACTTGCGCCCTCTATATAGCACACAATGCCTAATCGGTGCCAGTTGGTCCCCCATGATCCTCTTTTTCTTATGTTAATTGAGAGCTGATTTGATGAGATAACCACCTGTCAGTGACCTTGCAGGGAGGTTTAATCCCCCTGGCCAAACTAGTACAGACAGGCTTTAATTTATATATTTCATGTGATGGTTTGTTTATTTTCATACCAAGACTGCTAAATCAGAAAGCATAAGTATGCTTGCGAGAAGGGCTCCGCACTCGCTTTTTTGGAAGGGGATCCAAAGTGTAGAGCCTGTAAACTTCTGTGGTGAATTAAAATTTAAAAACAGGTGGAGTTTCGAGAGGAGTAAGAAGAAAAAAACACTCCTGAGGTGAATTTTTTCAATTCTGTTTTTTAGTTTGTTTATTGGTACTATTTTGGTAGTTGCCTAGCAATATTTGGCAAAACTCCAGAGTGTGAGAAAATCCAGGGTTTTTGCTTCCAGTGTAAGTGCCCCCATTATAGCTTAGGCTTGACCCCTACCAGCATCCAAGTGGCTCTATTAAAATTGACCAGCAAATGACCAGCAAAATTTGAAAACTTTTCCTTGAATAATTGCAGCAAAAACCCCCTTTTTTTATGCCTCTTTTTTATGGCTCTTTAAAATTTGCAATTGACCAGCAATATTTGAAAACTTTTCGTTGAATATATGTAGCAAAAACCCCTGTATTTTTATGCCTCTTTATTTATGGCTCTTTAAAATTTGCAATTGACCAGCAATATTTGACAACTATTCCTTTAATAGATGCAGCAAAACCCCCTGTATGTTTATGCCACCGCCATCGTGGTGCCAGAGGCATTATTTTGTTATGTCATCCATCAGTCCATCTATCCGTTCATCTGTCTCACTTTTCATTACCGAAATAACTTGAGAAGTGTACTGTTAAATATAATTTTAAGCGGGACTGCACTACTTGCACCCTCTATACAGCAAACAATGCCTAAGCGGTACCCGTTGGTCCCCCATGATCCCCTTTTTCTGATGTTAAGTGAGAACTGATTTGATGAGATAACTACTTGTCAGTGACCATGCAGGGAGGTCTAATCCCTCCTGGTCAAACTAGTGCAGACAGGCTTTAACCAATCTTGGATCAGGTATCATATGTATAGGTATGGTAGAGGCACTTTTGAGGTGCAAGTCCATTCATCGAGTTGGAAGTTAACTTTACAAACCCTGGCCTAACATAAAACAGAATAATGTTGAAACTTGAATATTGTGTTAGGCTACCAGGGTACCTCAAGCTTGACTTCCTATCCGAAGGACTCAGAGATTGTGTTAATGAGGGCAAATGCCTTGCGTGAGACCTCTCCTTGAATCACTGAGGTATTAACTTTAGTATGCATTGATTTGAAATGGCAAGAAATGCAAGTCTATGCTTGTGGTTAGGCAACCATGATACCTACAGCTTGAAGTCCTATCCGAGGGACAAGGGGTTAGATCAGTGGCATAGCTACATACAAGGGGCATGGGGGCACATGCTGTCGAATGGAGTGGCAAAGAAAGAAGAAAAAGAAATCAAAAGTGAGAATTATAGAGAAAGGGAAAGAAAGAAGGGGAAAAGAAGGAGAAAAGAAAATGTTTGGTCTGCATCCTCCCCCCACAATTAATAGCCTTGTCGATTTGCATTTCGTTTATCGAGATAGACCAGTGTCTACAGAGCTACTGCAAAACCAAAACAGAACAAAGCAAGAGCAATAAAGATATGATCAAAATTCCCACAAAGAGAAAATTCAGTTTATGGTATCTGGTTCTCACCAGATAATTTGTATGCAATGAATAATTTTATAGTCTGGCTGTTAATTCTTATCCCATGTCAATAGAAGATCAATGTACCGTATCAGACACAAAAGGTGTTATGAGAAGTGAACAAATTATATATTTTTCTTTAAATAAACATGAATACCGGTAGAGGAAATATCGGCTGACAATGTATTTTTTTTTTTACAGTTGAGAAATATAATGCATTGTTTACTTTTACTGGTATATGACATTGAACTTGAATTTGTATATATTTTTTTACATTCCGAGATATATGCAAAGTCCCTTGTCTTTATGAACCAAATTAATGTATACATGATCCACATTGGAAATGTTTAAATAGTAATTTTTGTTATTGATGTATATATATCTGAAAATGTATAGACTTTTTTTTCAAACAAGAAATGTAACTATTTTTCATACAACATGGCATCTGTTAATGAGGTCAAAAACCTATGTGAAATCTTTCTTTAAAACATGACGGGTAATGTGTGTGTGTGTGTGTGGGGGGTGGTGAGGAAGCCAGTCTTCTCCGTCATTGTAAACAAAAAAGTTGAGTAAAAGTTTGTACAACATCAGGGTAATTTTGTAGGTTCGGGCCGTGGAGGACGTGTGCGTGCACGATCGATCTTGAGCATCATTGCATAGTATTTAATTACTTCTTTTTAATGCTTTAGACATTAAATTTTATGGATGTGTTAAGTGTAACATTTTTTAATAAAACAAATTAATCCATTTGAGCTCTGCATAAAAATAGCTGAAAGTTTATAAATATACACATTTTATGTCTAGATTTAAGTGTCATTTAAAGTGTTAAAATAGAAATTTGGCACTTATATCCTATTCTATATGTGTTTGTTTTTTTAAATACAGCGTGTTACTGTTCTGTTTTCTTTTTTCTGTTTTGCAAAATTAAAAAAAAATATTCTCAAGGGATCACCATGTTCCCCCTTTTTTGTTGGGGGGGGGGGGGGGGACATATTCTACCTAATGTTTTTAACTTTTTATCACTTTTCTTCATGTCCCAAGCACTTGACTTTTGCTGTATAATTCACCAGAGACCCCACCCCCAAAGGGTCCAAAGTATACCTTATTTATTTACATTTTGAGTTCAAAAAGAGTTTAAAAAAATCAGGGTCATATGAAAAGAATTAATTGTGTACTTGACCAATGACATGTATGTATATCTGTATGTAATTGACTCTAATGATTATGCAGTTACTGCCAATATATGTAAAATGATAGATATCTAATATATATAAAGATACAAGAAAGAAAATGGATGTACAACTAGTATATTATTTTATTGTCTTTGCCTATTTGCAGGAACTGTTTTCACAACGTGTTGAATGAAGCAAGAGAGGGAGAGGTCAAGCTAAATCGGAAGAGAGAGAGGGGGAAGAGAGGAGGGAGAGAAAAAGAGGGAAAGAAAAAGAGAGAGAGGGGGAGGGGGGGGGGTGGGTGAGGGACAGAGCAGAGAGAGGGGATGGGAGAGTAGAAGAGAGAGAGAGAGAGAGTATGAGGGGGAGGAGAGAAGAGGACAAAAGAGGATGAGAAGAAGAAGGAGAGAGAGAGAGATGGGGGAGAGGAGAGCAGACGACCGGGGAGGATGAGGAGAGGATGGGGTGTAGAGGAGAGGAGGCAGAGAAGAGGGAGAGAAAGAGAGGAGAACCGGAGCGAGAGAGAAGGGATAAGAGAGGAGCAGGAGTAGAGAGAGGTTGTGGGGGGGGGGGGGGGGAGGATGAGAAAGAGAGAGAGAGAGAGGATTTTGTTTTGGGTGGAATGAGAAGGGGGTAGCTGCATTCCACCTTTGCATGTTTTTCGGCTTCTGAGTTTTAATTTTGAATTGTCTTATATAAAGCTATTTCTCTTGTTTCCCTTACAATCTTCCTATCTCAAGGCATTACTTTCTGACAATTTAATCCCTTTATTTGGCAATTCCTGCACTTAATGAGGGAGAGAAGAACAATGTTTCTCCTATAAATGTTTTGTGGTGGTTAAATGTGTACCAATGTAATTAATAAAAATCATTGTTCGATTCTTAATTCGAATAACCTTTCACTTTGGGGTTTCTAAGGGCTGGGAGAAGAGGTCACAGCACAAAGTGATGTCCAGTGTTTGACACTTGGTACCTTTTTAGGTATTTCAACAATAAATACTGAATCGTCCCTAAATAACCATTGGAGGCGGGGTAGAGGTCACAGTACTCATGATGTCCTGTGTTTGACACTTTTCAAAATGACGAATTTACTCCAAACTTTGAGATACTCAATGAAATCAATGGTGTACAAAGTCTGTTCCATGATGATGATGACGAAAACTATTTTGTACCAGAAAATATTATAAATTGTAAATATTATTTAGCGGATGAATTTTCTAATAACTTCGAAAATTTTGATAAAAGCAATTTTAGTATTTTGCATTGAAATGGTCGTAGCTTAATCAAAACTGTTTCAATATCTTACTTCATCCCATCGCTTTCATTAAACGTTTCCATTTATTGTTTTACTGAAACATGGATAAAGGATAAAACCTCACTTTTGTTTGATATCGATGGCTACAAATTTATATATACCAATAGAGGAGGTGTCGTTGGACTTCTTATTTTTAATACTCTAATTGTCTAATTCTTAAAACAAGAAGAGATCTTTTAATCAAGATCAAAACAACGAGTCGCCCTTGAAATATTGTTGCCAAAATGTAAACATTTTATTGTAGGAATCATTTACAGAAAACCACAATCTAATCTTTAAGAATTCATCTGGGACTTTGAAAATTGTTTGAAAATTAAAAGTGAAAGCTGAAATAAACAAATTTATGTATTTGGTGATTTCAATACTGATCTTTTAGAATATTCATGTAATGCTGTAAATGCATTCTTAAGTGCAATATATTCAAATTATTTCTGACCCATGATTGATAAACCGACAAGAGTTACTACATCAGCCTCTACTATAATAATTGACAATATTTTTTTCAAACGTCCCTCTTTCTCATGTGAAATCGCTAATATATATATATTTTTTTCTTTCTTTCAATGATCATCTTTCCCTTCGTTTGTTCTAACACAGCCTTCTCCTTTTTACCTCTCTAGAGCTCCTATGTTAAGTCTATTTTTGTTTTCTTTCGTTTCAACCCATCCTCGGTCTTTCTCTTCTGTTAATTTCCTTTGTCACCACGTGACGTTTACTTTAAAACAAATTAAACTATTTTAGAAAGGGGGGGGGGGGGTGCGCGAAATTATTGAAATGAAATATGTCGTGAGTGCATCTGCCCCCTCTCCCCGGTTCCGGCACTTATGTGTTTAATAGAAACGAGCCCCTCTAGCCCCATATTCGCCAAAAATTTGATGGTTAAATTTCACTTAAATTGTATCATAATGTGAAAGAGGATGTCATTTAAGACATTTCTGCAAAGATCCCCCCCCCCCAAAAAAAAAAAAAAAACGTGTTTAAAGACAAATATTGATAAAAGAATACATAATTTGGGTTTTGTTTACTTCCATCAATATTTGACGTCAAACACATTTGTTTTGAAAATACTTGCAGAAATAAATGTGTCTTAAATGACATCCTCTTTCACATTATTATACAATTTAAGTGACATTTTGCAAGCAAATTGTTGTGGCTCCCAACACTTTAGAACGGCTTTAATGGTTATGGTGAGAGGTAAAGGCCATAATCCATAAATACCTCTGTGGTTGGCGTGAGGTTACAAACTACATGTATATTTAAACAAATCATAAAACTAATACACGTGATTGTAAGCCCATGTGCATGGCCGATAACACACAAACTAAGTAATGTCTTCTTATTGGATGGCTGTAAAATACCATTGTAAATTTTGTGACCTAAAACTGAGATACTACCGTGTGTCTCAAAAAAAACGTAACACTTTTGAAATGGTTGCCAAATTGAGCATATATAATTTTATGAAAAAATGTCTATATGTATGGAAAGCTAAAGGACCAACCTTTCATATGATATGAAAAAATTAAAAAAAAATCATGCTTCGATGGACAGTGTTCACTTAAGTTAGAGGTATGAAAATGGGCCTGCGCAGGATTTTTCCTTCCAATTTTGGACAGGTAAATTACTTGTAACTTACAAAATAAGGTCGATATGAGATATTCATGATCGATGGATCAAAAGGATATTTTGAATCAAAAGGATATTTTGAATACCTCGAATTCTGGTATTTTCAATGCATAATGAATGATGTACTTAGCTATTACATGTTTGGGTCATTCATAAAACCTGAATAAAATGTGATTGATGATCCACCAAACTTACGGAAGAAAACTGATAAAGAAAAGGCAAGGGGTAGGTGATGGGATGGGAAAAGGTTGTGGGGGGGAGGAGAGTGGGTTGCATAATGTCAATTATGATTTTGAATACGGTATTTCAATTTAACATTTTCCCATTCTTCCTTCATCCTGTTCACATCTACCAGATCAATGATACAATAAGATGGGAGTGGAAGTTGGTGTGTGTGTGTGTGTGTGTGTGTGGCAGGGGTGGTGTTTGGGGATTGATAAATGACAGAGAGAAAGGACTGGTATTCAAAACATCCTTTTAACTCTTAATCCATCGATCATGAATATCTCATATCAAACTTATTTTGTATGCTAAAAGTAACTTACCTGTCCAAAATTGGAAGGAAAAATCCTGCGCAGGCCCATTTTCATACCTCTAACTTAAGTGAACACTGTTCATCGAAGCATGATTTTTTTTTCAATTTTTTCATATCATATGAAAGGTTGGTCCTTTAGCTTTCCATACATATCAACATTTTTTCATAAAATTATATATGCTCAATTTGGCAACCATTTCAAAAGTGTTACGTTTTTTTTGAGACACACGGTATATCACGGACACACTCGTCTTTTAATCACCAAAGAAAAACAAATGTAGCGATAAGGTTCAATGGGAATTAGGCCAACTAAGCTATGAATCAGTTAGAAAAAAAAAATCGTGTCATGACTCATGAGTGTTACAAAGTGTAATACAGAGTTATGCAGGTGTCGTACAGTGTTTCACAGGGTGTTCCCCCAAGAGGTAACCCAATTTCAATTTTCAACTATTTCAAAACCACACAATTTCATGTCTTACATGTTAAACAAGAGTGAAGAAAATTATAAAAAAGGGTTTTGTATCTATCATCTCCCAGAGCACCTTACTCGGCAATACGCGACAAAGAACTGATGATACAAACAAAGTGAAAAATTAAAAAGTTGAAGAGTTGCTCTTATATCTCTTTGTAACATTTAAGTTATGCCATCATATAGTTTTGAAATATTTGACCTTTGAACTTCGGTTTTTAACATTTTCAGGAGCACCCTGTGCAGAACCACAATGTGTTATAAAGAAGAACCAAAAAGTGTTTATACAGTGCCACAATGTGTTGTACAGAACCACAGATTGTTATAATTATGTCAAATGTTCTTTGGAAATGCGCTAATCTATATTTGCCACTCCATGCCCAAGAGAGAAACGCAGTCCTGTTACGATGAAGCCTTTGTGTTAGTAATTGCAATATGTCCTCATGGTAACTAAATGGTAGAAATCAGCGGCGTACGCAGGATTTTTCAAGGGGGGGGTTTTAAAATATTTTGCTCCCGAAAATTTGAAAATCGCGCTGGCCGAAAAGTCGCTCAGTGGGGGGGGGGGGGGGGGGGGGGGGGGGGGGGGGGGGGGGGGGGGGGGGGGGGTAAGCGGACACTTTTTTTTTTTTTTTTTTTGGAGGTCAAAAAAAAATCGCAACGACTCAGCCAGCCGAAAAGTCGCTCAGTGGGGGGGGGGGGGGGGGGGGGGTAAGCGGACACATTTTTTTTTTTTTTTGGTCTCGAAATTTCATAATTTGACATTTTTGGTCGTTGGGGGGGGGGGGGTTAGGTCACCTTATTTAGGTTAGCCGTGGGTATAATTTTTTTTTTTTTTTTTTTTTAATAATAAAAAAAAAAAAAAAAAAAAAAAAAAAAACCAAATGGGGGGGTTTTAGGTTTTTTAAGGGGGTTTACATACATAAAAATACCAAAGGGGGGGGGGGGGTTTGAACCCCCAAAACCCCCCCCCTGCGTACGCCCCTGGTAGAAATACTCCCAGAGATGGTGCATATTGTACGTGAATGAATCCGATGACCAGGTAGTATTGTGTGTACTATCTGTAGAGGCTTAGAGACGGTATTTCGTAAAAAGCGCTTTATAAATCCAGATTATTATTATTATTATACAGAACCACAACATGTCGTAAATAACAACAAAGTGTTTTACAAAACCACACAGTGTAGTACAGTACCACAAATGAAACAAGGTAATGCTACAAAGCGTTCTACAATGGCCAAGGTGTTTAAGTGTTACATAGTACTGTG
>JAVYIG010015090.1:0-37978 GCA_035222895.1 Strongylocentrotus droebachiensis | reverse complement strand
TAAAATCCTGCCTATATGCTTGAGAGGATAATAACCCAGGTAGCAAGCCCATGTGGGACCCACATGGCTCCCATATTCTCTGAAATGTTATCTTTATTGAGGGTGACTTGAAAAAAGTTAATAACTTGAAAGGGAGGGGTGCAACCTGCCACACGCTTCTACCTCTTGGTTGCTTTGATCCATTGCCGATTTTTTTTTGGCACCTTTCATCCCCCCCCCCCCCCAACCGAGGATACAAATCGACACCCTTGGTAAAAACATTAACCATTCTTTTATCATCCTGCTATATCATTTTTATCACTGACTTTTGCATATATCAGAAGTCATTTGTACTAAACATAAAACAAATACAATTCAAATCGCAGAGAAGTTCACCTTAAATGACCTATCAATATCAATATGTCTTCATGCTTCTTTGCAACTTTGAATCTAAACATATTTCTTTGCATAATAATAATAAGCAAACTTCAGCAAAATTAAACCTGTCTGAAAGATAATATAATATAGCCTTCACGTCAGTTGTAGAAACATGTTACTATTAATCTGAAGTTTTGCATTGTAGTGTAAAACCATATCATCTGTGTTGGTTGAGTATTGAATATTTTCAAGAATAACTTTGATTACTTTATATCCATAACCAAAAACATGGTAAAACACCAAAATACTTTTTGTTCCAAAGTTCCTTCTTTCAATATTTATCCTGCCTTGGATAAAACATATAAATCAATTTACTGTTTCTGTTTTCATATATTTACATGCACAGACAAATTGATAACTCACTAGTCTTTCTAGCTCCTTGTGTTTGTACCAAAAGGGTTATAACACAATAATATTATCATGCATGTAAGATAAGCATATCACATACATATAACACTGGTTTACAGACATCTGGAAAGCAAACATAAGAAAAACAGATTTTTCCTTGAGTCAAATAAACAGTTTCAATGAGTCCAATCAGTCTATGTTCACAATGCTTTGTGGTTATTAAAGAAACCATCAAAGTTAAAAGTTCTGGTTTCCTTTCTCACATAGAATTCCAGTGAATTCACCAATGTTCAACTGTTCAAGAATGATGCTTCACTGTAAGTGTTCAACTGTTCAAGAAATATGGTTCACACAAGGGTTGTTTACTTTTCAATGTTATTATATCAATTAGTTGCTCACTTCTGTCCAAATATCACACACGAGATAAAGCGTCCGCAATAACATTGTCCTATCCTGGCACATGTAGAATGTCTAAGTCATATTCTTGGAGCAGCAAACTCCATCGCGTCAGCTTTTGTTTTTTGTTTTTCATTCTGTTGAGAAACGACAGGGGATTATGATCAGTTAATACCCTCACTAGATGTTGAGATCCACTGACATACACGTCGAAATGTTCAAGTGCAAGTATCAAAGCCAATGTTTCTTTTTCCACAGTAGAATAGTTCTTTTGACTCGCACTGAATTTCTTTGAGAAGAATGATATGGGTCTGTCGATACCTCCAGCGTCTGCTTGAGTAAGAACTGCACCAGCAACCACATCACACGCATCCACCATCATGCTGAACGGCTGGTTGAAATCCAGAGCCATCAGTACCGGATTGGTAGATAAGAGGGCTTTTGCCTGGTTGAAAGCACTCTTGCAGTCGATTTCCTTTTCAAGATTTTTCAGTTTTGTTGGGTTCGCACGATATGGTGCCTGTTTGATTGGGGTTGCATTACCCACATCAACATCATGCTCAACAGCATCAGTACGAGAGGGAACATCAGCAAATAACTGTGGATATTCACTCAACAGCTCTTTCACATCACTCCTCTCCTTCACAGATAAGTGTGTTAGTTTGTTATCGATGTGTGCTAGAACCTCCAAATTTTTCAATTTCACACATGGGTTCTGTCTCTCAATCTTGCACACTTCTTTCTCAACTTCACACTTTGAGTCACATTCAACAGCACTCAATACTGGTTGTGCTTCACTCTCGTCATCTCTTCGGATATATAGCTTAAGCATATTCACATGAACCACACGTCTCTTCTTCTGCCTATCTGGAGTAATGACAACATAATCGACTTCACCAACTTTCTCAGCAATAGTGTAAGGCCTAGAAAATCTAGCCTGCAAAGAATGACTAACTATCGTCAGTAAGACCAAAACTTCATCTCCTACCTCGAAATTCCTCTCTTTGGATTTCCTGTCATACCACGCCTTTGTTACATTATTAGCTTAATGCGCCTTAATGGTATCGCTTCGGTATATCTCGTCGCAGCGCACATTATCGTCAATAAGTATTCATACCTGCCTTTGTCTTTGGCAGAGGACCTACACAATCTACTATGATCCTAGAAAATGGCTCATCGAACGCCGGTATTGGCTTCAACGGTGCTGCCGGTATTTTCTGATTCGGTTTACCTACAACTTGACATGCATGGCAACTTCTGCAAAAATTTGTAACATCCTTTTGCACACCTGGCAAAAAGAAATGAGAAAGAATTTTCTCCTGGGTTTTGTGAACCCCTAAGTGACCTGCAAGTGGAGCTTCATGAGCAAGGCTAATTATGTCCTGCCTGTATGTAGAAGGGACTACAATTTGGTGGACTTCTTTCCACACCTCATCTGCAGGGACATCTACTGGCCTCCACTTTCTCATTAGCACACCTGCTTCCTTGTAATAACAAACAGGCACAGTCAATGCCTCCTCCTCAGAAACAGCTCTCTCATTCAAAGAAATCAACTGAGGATCTGTCTGTTGCTCCTTTAGCAACTTACTCTTTTTCAAAGATAGTGGTTCAGATTTTTCACTATTTCCTACACTATGAACCTTTCTCGCACTCTCATTCACATTGGAATCAGACTCATCCTCAACCAAACGACAAAAGAAAGAATCTCCCAAGTCAACATCTATCTCATTAGACTTCTTCTCTGACTCAACTTTCTTAGCCATTGAACGAGTTACAGCACATGCTGGGAACACTACAGGAAATTCTGCAACCAACTCATCTGTCTCAGAACTTTCACAAGGACTCGAACTTACTACTGGACATGACAGGGATCTATCACCAGCGAGATCATTACCTAATATCGTCCCTGTTTTCACGAAGTGACGGTAGTGAGGAAAATCGCACATATTTTCACTTTTGATTTTTTTTGCATTTTTGGACATCATTCACTAATACCTTGAACCTCACAAAATTTCAGATCATAATAATGTCTAATTATGTCACTATGACGATGACGTAAACAAGAAAATACCTAGCAAAAGGATTTTCTGTTTTCACGAAGTGACGGCCAGGTACGCGCTTAACAGCCGTCAATTCGTGAAAACATCGTTTGCTCTTTTCCTGCTTTTAAAGTTTTCACGAAGTGACGGTAGTGAAAATTTCGCAGTTTGGAACAGTCACAGACCATGAAAAGGTGAGTTTTTAAACATTTTTTTAAGGTAAATTAATATGGTACACTCTTTTGATTCATTCTGATTCTTTGTAAGCCATAAAAATATGTCCATGAGCACAGAAATGTGTGAAAAATACACCGCCGTTCCACATATCGCCCCATATACTTGTTTTCATGTAAGTGAATAAGGGAGTGAAGTATCATGTGATCTAAAACTAAAAAGATCAACTTATGTCTTAACAAATATACATCTAGACTAAATAAATTAGGTGGAGAGTCTTTCTTATTTAGCTCCACACCAAATATTAATGCTATAGATCTCTCCAGAGATCTCTAAGGTTCTTTTTATATCTGCTTAATTTATAAATTTGAACAAAGTTTTACAGAAAGTTAGAAAGTAGAATCTAGAGACCAGAGTTTTACTTTTATTTTTTCAGTAATTTACTATTTAGCTAATTATAAATTTGATTTAGAGTCTAGACGTCTAGTTACTCTAGATCATCATTTTATAATTATCAGTTTATGTCAGCCACTGGCACTACTCATCAATCTAGAATCTAGAGATGAGTAGATCAGGATCTAGGCCAGACTGAGACCTTTCTTGTAAGGCGTGCCTGGGGTTTAAGAAACTTCAGGGCTCCAAGCCCAAGGCCAACATCAACATTGCCAAGGGCAAAGGGAGTTTCGAAAATTATCATCATGCTGAGCTGAGATGACCTGGGATGTAGCCCCTCCTGGTTAACTGTAAGGGAATTCAATGATTTGCCTTTTATGCAAAGAAGGACATGAATGAACATTTAATTAAAAATTGAAAATTAGATACGGTCCTGCCCTGAAAATGAATAAATGGCACCATCCGAAAAAGGAATACTTTTGTTTTGAGACTGAAGTAATCATGAGTAGTCTACCCAGGGTATGTGAGTTAAAAACACCTCCCTGGTCTACCTTTTGGGGAACAATGTCCACATGTTTAGCTTAGTTTCTCTCATTATCTGTACCCTGTGTCTGTTATATTCAAAGGCAGCACTTTAGTACCCTTGGTCCCTCACCCTATACAAAAATTTGTTCAAACAATTGGTTTTGATACCAGCAAATGTTGCCCAACTCCACTTCATATTTTAAAGAATTTTCCAAGCAAGCACCATACCATACCAGATAGTGTACATGTCTCACTACCTACACTTCAGTGGTAATGAAATTATGATGATGTTTTTGCTTTCACTTAGTTTCAGATGCAGTAGATACAATTTTCACTTGTATGAAGGAAGCACTGGGAAAGTACATCTACTTTTCAAGAATGCCACAGGCCAGAAAAAAATCCAGGTGAGAATAGTTTCATGATCTGTTCAAGAAAATCACACTTTAGCAGCAAAGTACTAAACACACTCACTGCGTATGTGCATTGGGGTGGTTGTGTTTGGTAGGGACAATTGGAAAATTCTATTTTGGGGTAATAGGGGCAATTGAAAACTTCTGTTTGGGGTCAGTTATGCCTAGTTATTAATTTGATGTACAAAAGATAATATTGGATTCATTTCCTTACCTCTGCTTGCAAATAAATGAAAGAAAATAACTTGTAATTATTTCTTTCGTTCTACAAAATTAGATTGGATACGGGGACCGACATGCTGGTAAGATGGGTCCTTGATAATTCACTGAACACAGAGCTGCAGAATGTGACTTGGCATAGTGACCTAAGAGTGGGAGCGGTATGGAACCGTTGAAGCAATTCACCGAACACGTACAGTCAGAGCTGCATGTGTGCCTTGGCATGGTGACCCTTAAAGTCTCCTGACGGCTCCGATTGCGATTCTGATGATGACCCATTGTCTATGCTTCTGAGCGAGTCAAAAGGTATCTTCTCTCCTTCTTGATTGTTTCCCAATAGTTAAAATTTTAGATATTCTTAATTGCTTTTAATGCTTAGGTCCCTTAGTTAAGGGAATGAGTGGTCCTATCGAGGTCTGCATCTAATTTTTTTTTTTAATCCTTAACAAAAATTGCCAATACTAAGGTGATACCAAATTAAGTATTTAATTCATTAAGAGCCTCTCTAAAAGTTGGTACCAAAACTACACAAAATAATTTCGCCCAATCATAATGCACTGTAAAGTTTCCCTTTCATAATTGAAATTCTGATAATGGTTTTCTATTGATTGTTCTTTCTCTTATTTCCTTTTGCTTTCACGCAGTCTAGATAAAGGATCTTCGCTGCTTCAACCACTATTGCTTGGGTGACATACGTGTGAAGAAATTTGAAGAACTGTTGTTGAAGAGCATGATTGAGAAACTAGAATCAATTACATGATCGTTTTGACAATGCTTCAATGTTTCAATACCTCAATCTCTCTTTTATACTCTTTTATTTTAAACATTTTAAATATCATAAACAAAGCAAACTCCACTCATAATTGTAATTGTGTGTTGTAATCGCAATGAAATGGATTGATTATAAAAATCAATGAATTGATTTAAAGCAAACTGGTAACATTGTCCATGATTTCTGAAACGATGAACTGAATAGTTGTACAGGTGTCAGTTTTCTGTTACAGTATTGCAATTAACTCCTGCACACATAAATCTTTATTATTCAAATGTATAGCTCAGAACAGCTATTTATCAGGTATACCTACCTCAATCAGTAATGCATATTAGAGTTTTCGGTTCCATGAATCCTCATATCGTATCTTTGTATTGAAGAATTTGTTTATCTATTTTCTTTAAATTTTTGTATTCACAGGGGTTGATGCCTTCATTAGAACATTTATATAAGTTACATTTCCACAATTGATTTTTCTTTCAAAACACAATGTTACTAGTTCACATTTAATGTTTTTATTTTTTACTTCTATAGTCATTCTCATCATAATTGGATTTGGTACTTCAAACTATCTTATAATCATACAATATAATGTTGCTGTTTTGAATTTTATCTGTTTGATGAGAAATGAAATTGTTTAGTCAAATTGATATTTCCATGTTTATCATGCATTGTTCAGCTGATAATTGTTTAGTCAGAGATTACGTGTTTGCCTGGGTGAAGACAACCTTTTAGCATGGGTAAACTTTGTAGCGTTATTGAAATACCCTAGAAAGAGATTGTGTAAACTGACTTGCTTCTGAAACTCTACTCACAAGATATTAATGAAAAACAGTAATGAACAAAAAAGTAATGATGATGATTATATTAGTCATATTTCCCATTGAAAAAACTGTGCCATCTTTTTTTTCAAGAACTGCCTCGTTTTGTTACGATCAACTTTCAGCCAGAACAGGATAACCATGGCGTGCAAGAAAGAGACTATACCACACAGTACTGTTTTGAATACCTCTTTTGTCTTCAGGTAAAAAAAATCTGTGCAGATGACCCTTTAAAAAAAAGAGTTTATTTAGCAACCAGTATATTTCAGCATGCTAATGATGTAAAATTTCTTATTCATTTTGTTTTGGAATGGTATTTTGAATATAGATTTATTTCTTTGTTGACTTCATCATTCATGTAGTACATGTATGTCAAGCATTTTGTATGTCACATGTGGCATTTATTTGCTATGATTGCTGAATAAACATGATAACCAGGGCATGTATGAAGAATAAGTTAAAGACATTTTAGCATATTTAGTACTGTATAATGTGCTAAATAACCTTTGTATTCCGTGGCTGTATACCTGATGAGTCTTTTCCACAAATCCCTAAATGTACATTTCAAAATGCAATATAGTATTGATGATAATATGTTTGGTATGAATTATTTAATATTTTTAATTTATTCTCCATTTGCCACTTGCTGTTCTGGTTCCAAATGTTTGAATTAAAACTGCTCAGTCGAAATTCATTTTCTGTGTTTATATTGCAGAGTTGAGTAGTTAACTACAGATTATGGTCAATGATCAATACTGAATCTTTTTCCTTCATTCAAAAATATTTCTTAACATATTTGCTTTATTTCCTATGTGAAAAAATATATTTAGCTAGGCCCCTCTCTAAAATTTTAGAAATTCCTCATAGTAATAGAGTAGCAAAAGCCCTAATATCACCCGCATGAATTTCAACAAGAAATTGCAGAATTTGTGTGATATTAAGAGGAGATGGAGGGGGTAAAGAGAGAGAGAGGGAGAGAGAGAGAGAGAGGGAGACTACTTGAACGTGTTCTTAAGTGGAAAGTATATAGTAACTTTAGTGCAATCTTTAGTTCCTACTACATACAATATACCTGATGGTTAAACCTCAAAGAATATTAAATACATATCCATTTTTAGCTTAAGATTAAAGAGAATAGCTTATTAATCATTTTAAAAGCACTTTGTGCCAATATCCATCTGTGCTATTGATAGTTAATTTATTGTGAGCCGTAGCTTCGTGAACAAAAACTGACATCATACATCTAACATCATAATTATACAAAGAAGAAAAGGTGCTCTTATTTTATCCATACATCTATTAAACAAGTAATTTTACCGTATTTCAGTGTCTATCTCATGAAATTGCTTCACACAATAAAAATCCCATATGTTTTATACGCGCTCGGCTACGAGCCGTCACTTCGTGAAAACAAAATACAAGCGTTCTATGTGATTTGTGTTTTCACGAAATGACGGTTAAGTTAAAAGTTCATACAGAGACATTCAGTTTATTCTTATCAATAAAAAAACAGCTATCAAACGAGGAAAATGTACTCTATCTCTAAGTTCGCATTATTTTATCTGTACATCAATTAAACAAAACATAATGCCGTTTTTAGTGTCCATTTCGAAAATTCCATCCACAAGGGAAAAGTCCAATACGTTTTACGCGCGCGGCTACGTACCGTCACTTCGTGAAAACAAAATCAAAGCGTTCTATGCAATTTGTGTTTTCACGAAATGACGGATGTGTTAACAGTCCACACAGAGAAATGAAAAAGCAGCTACAGAAAGAGGAAAATGTACTCTTTCTCACAGTTCGAATTATTTTATCTGTACATCAATTAAACAAAACGTTTTGCCGTATTTAGTGTCCATTTCGAGAATTCCATCCACGAGAGAAAAATCCCATATGTTTTACGCGCGCGGCTACGTACCGTCACTTCGTGAAAACAAAATCACAGCGCGTCCTTGAATTTCGTGTTTTCACGAAGTGACGGTAATGTTTACAGCTCATTTCCTCAAAAAATATAAGAAATTATGGAAATATTTAAAGATAGAACTAAACATTGAGATATTTTCAATCCCAGGATATAAAATTTATTTGCCTTTGATAAATTAAAGAGGTTGAGATTATGGCTCGAACCTTTGAAAGCGATTTATTCAAAACTAACTTTCTTTTAGTTGCGCGCGCTACCGTCACTTCGTGAAAACAGGGACGATATGATGGATACCCCTTCCACAGGAAGTGATGGTCTAACTGCCATCTTCACCATACCAGAAACAGGGTCTGACTTCAAGTCTACCACATGAAGGGGTGCCTCCACAAAGCCGTCTCCAATGCCTTTGAGCAAAACACTAGCACCAACAGAAGAACTCCCACAAAAGGGCAACGCACTTTCCAAAATCAAGGACTGAGAAGCACCAGTATCCCGCAACACTTTAACTTTTCTTGCTACATCACTCTCTAGTAAAGACACATATCCTACAGACACAAACGGTTCATACTCTTTCTGAATGTTGTCTATGTTCGCTGAAATATTCCACTTCGTGAGTTTGACACAGTTTGTACAAATGCATTAGGATGTGCACTAGATTCCTGTTTCTTAGCCTGAAGTGAAGGACACTTTGACTTTATGTGCCCATACTGTTTGCAAACATAGCACATTCTTTCCTCTGTTACCTGTCCTTGCTGGGACTGTGGTTTTATTTCATCTTTTACTTGTGACGAACTAGTTTTCTGGCTTTTGCTCCAGTTACTGTTTTTCTTAGGTTCTACGCTCACTTTGTTTGAGATTTTGTGTGTGAGCACGTAATCATCCGCGATTCTTGCTGCTTCATCCAGCGTATCGACGCGCTGCTCCTCGAGATGTATACGAACATCCAGTCGCACGCTGCGCTTGAATTCCTCAAGTAGAAGAATTTCACGCAATTTATCATAATCATGATCTACATGGAGAGATGAGCTCCATCTGTCAAACAATTGCTCTTTTTGTTCTGAAAACTCCATATGAGTTTGCGATTCTTCCTTTCGCGCTTTGCGAAATCGCTGCCTGTACGCTTCGGGTACAAGTTCGTAAGCTTTTAGCACGCTCGATTTTACTTTATCGTAATCCGACACGTCGGCCATCGACATTGCTAAGTAGGCATCCCTAGCCTTACCGCTAAACTTACTCTGAATCAGGTGAGCCCACATTTCCCTAGGCCACCCCATGCTTTGAGCTAATTTCTCAAAGTGTGGAAAGTACTTTTCCGCCCCTTCCTCTTCGAATGGAGGGACCATCCTGACATGCTTCGCAACATCAAAATGCCTATCAGCATTTCTGCTCTCTTTTCTGTTTACGGCAACAAGTTTCTCCCTCTCCAACTCAACTCTCGCCCTCTCTAATTCTAGCTCCTTTATCCTTACTTCATCCGAAACTGAAGACCTACGCTGAGAATTTAATTCAGGAGACCGAGACCTAGACCCTGGAGGAGTCACACTGATACCGTCCGCCGCCTCTGAAGACAAAACCTCTTCAGCAACCAAAAAATCGACAATCCTGTTCAATATGTCAGACTTTAGCATGTACCGCTTGATATCTTCAACCTCATAATGAGTTGCTATCTCTAACAATTCAGCTTTAGTCAGTGAGCTTAACCGCTCCGCAGACGGATCCCTAACAAACTCTCCCAGCGAGAACTCGCTAGCCATCATGCAAAAAACCTAGCCTCCTAAATAACCTAGAAAGAGCTAGAGCCTGGCTGTTATAATCCCCAGCCAACCTTAAAACACCTAGATTCTACAATATCCGAGAAATCTATACTACCTGACTGTTATAACCCTCAGTCAAACCCTGCAAATCCATGCAGAAACATGAGAAGACAACAACGTTTTTCTCATCACACACATCACGAATGCTCGAGCCTGAAGCGGCTACCCCAGCGGTGCCCGACGATATCATCTTAACGAACCGACATCGACAACACATACACACACAGTACACACCGAACAGTCCGCTCATAAGTAACGTGTATAAAACTCGTCGCACGCAATGTAATGCAACATGCCAGCGCTAATATGATCACAAAAATCACCTGAAAATCATACTTTCCACTTTATACACCTGGGGCGGTATTCTGAACCCTGTGTTATCTCTAATATTGTTGTATCTTTGGAGATAAGATAAAGTTGGTATTCTGAACATTGTTGTAACTTTTGTGTTATCTTTTGTTATATCTTTTCTCTCATCTCATTGGCCGCGCCTGCGCTCATAGTTTGGTGCGCTTGTAATTGTGTGTATTATTAATAAAGTGGCGTTTAATCCTCATTTGCATATGGGCACGAGAAATAATTATGTCGAGATAATTGGTATTCTGAAAGTTGTTGTATCTTTTATCTTATCTTATCTTGCATGGTATTTACAACAATATTTACAACAGGTAGGGGGTTGTTGTATCTTTCGTGGTGACATAATGGCGGCAATATTTCTTGCCCAGAACCAACTTCGTGTCAATAGACGAGTTAGAAGAAGATTTTGTGTTGACCGGGAACATCACAGATGAGAACTTTCTAAGAAATTACATGCTAGGATATGACGATTTTAATGCTCTCATCTTAACCAATATAGTGAAAGCGTGAATTGTCTTCATGATCCACATTCAAAAGCGCATAATGATGACGCGCCTAATAAGCGCTCAAATAACTAATTACGCCCAAGATTAGTATGCGCTAGGTGCATCTTCAGATATGGCATAAAGTATTCCTATTGGTTGACCTACTTATCATGCTTATAAAAAAAAGATTTTGATTGGTAGGGTCCATACAAATGGGCGTGTCATCAGTGGTCAAAGATAAGATAGAGGCGGTCCTTCAAGAGATAACACAGGGAAAAAATGATGTTCAGAATACCAACTTACAACAATATTAGCGCTGTGTTATCTCTGGAAGATACAACAAAAGATAACACAAAACTTACAACAATGTTCAGAATACCACCCCAGGCCGAGCCCCCATTTGTTACGTGTTGTTTCCTCTACCCGTTGTCCCTAGGTCCTTTGTTCCACAACAACAGATTACACAACACAAAGTGGTTAGATTTTAGAGGCTGATCCTCATTATTGAGCTTCGTTCTTCAACTCCAAAGCTAGACTAACTCGTCCTCAGACGGTTCGTACAATGTATCTAGAATCGGTCGATACACCCATCACATATATGTTTAAAAGGACTGCCTGCTCTATTTTTTAACTTTTGCAATTGAGTGCTATATCTGTTATTACTTGAGTCGTACACTACATCAGCATAATCAAACATAAGAAGAATAATGGATTGATAGATGGATTTTAAGCTAGGCTCATTAAAAAAAAGACGAAGCCGGCCCAAATTTTGTAAAAGCTTACTAACTTTTGCAGATGTATGTTCAATATGTTTATCCCATTTCAATTGCAGATCTATTATAAGTCAAAGATATTTTACACTTTCTGAGGTTGGATGCACTTACCCTGTATAATTAATTGAGTTGCGTGCATTACGCTTGATTAACTTTATCTTAATCCTAATGTGTACAACACCATACGATTTGATCTCATCCAATGCATTACATATCATATGATCTATTAGACTTAGTGAGTCACCGGAAATTACATATCATAATGATCTATTAGACTTAGTGAGTCACCGGAAATTCTCGTACATGTAGAAGAATTGATCTGTTGTAATGAAAACAGAGTGTAAATTTGATTTAGGCGTTTAGTGTTGTTAGATAATGGCGACTTCATTATGTCACAATAATTAGGTCCCCCATGATAATAATGTTGTAATGCAAACTATCAGGACATATAAGCAATTCCTCGTAGTAACCGAAAATACCAACTGGACTGTTTGGAGGACGATACCAAGACATAAAAATAAACAGTTTGGCATGGTTAGTAACTACCACCATTAACATTGCTTCAATATCATTTAAAGAACGATGTTCTAATACTTTAAAATTCAAGTAATATCTTATGTATATTACAACACCGCCTCCATTACGATTTCTGTCTTTACGAACTACACGAAAGCCCTCAATATATATTTCGACATCTGGTACCGATTTATCCAACCATGATTCGATGATGGAAATATATGTACAACATTATTAGTCAATAATAATTTAATTTCATCAATGTTTCTTAGTATACCTCGTACATTCAAGTGTAAAACCTTTAATTTTTCATACTTTAAATCAGCATTAATTTCTAAGTTGTTGATATCACTGAAAGGTAAATTAATTGTATTATCACCACTGCTATGTGTACTTTCATTGCTGTCATATATGAAGTGAGGCAAGTACAAAAATAAACATTTTGGACATTCCCAATTTAAGAATTCATATAAACGATTATCGTAGTCTTTAAACACTGACACCGACACAGGCAATATGCATCCACTCGCAACATTTTGTACATTGTATCCCTTTTTGATTCGTTTTAACAGGCAACTTACACAAGAAAAACCCTTTACCATAAATAAAACGAAGAAGGTATTACTACTATTACATACAAAAGAAAAAGAAAAAAGAAAAATGTTCTAAGAGTACAAGAATACTGCAGATTTGGAATGCACCACAAAAATTGCATGATTGATAACAATTGGGAAATGGGTCTCTGTAGAGTCAGTGATAGCTTCAGTGTTAGAGAAAAGTCTTTAATAGTCACTTTAAGTCATTTTCGCTCGTAATTAATCATTTAATTTGTTTTCCTCCACTCGTTGGGAGGAGGCCGAGTATTCTGCCATCGGAAGACCATGCGGTATGTGTCTTCTCGCATTTCTTTGCTTTTGATATTAAGTTAGTGTTTGTCTTGGTAAGGTCCTCGTTGATCCCCATTCTTGTGCCTTTCAATTCGCGTCACTTTGATGTAGAAGAGATTTCGATTCAATATTTATCACGAATTATCCTCTTTCACTTTTCACAATGTGCTTGAAAAAGTATTTAGCTCCTGCAAGAGAGTGTGGAGTTTGTAACTGATTTCATCTCCTTTTTAAAGGCGCTTCAGCTTCTCGAGGGCATCACTGGTACCGTAGGTGCATAATCACATATAAGTCCTGAACCGCTTCTCTGATCGAGGACTGAAATACTCTCGAAATCCTATTCAACTGTAGTCGTCCGATTTTAATCTTTCATTTCTAAACCGAGTTCCTTCATAATTTATTGGTACCTGTTACATAGTGAATCCACTTGCAATTTTAGCAGGTCATGAAAAAGAGGAGCATCAAGATCGTCAACATGTCGACTAAAAAATACACCGTCGTGAGCATGAAGGTTCAATTGTAACAAATCAGAAAGAACGCTCTAAGACTTGTTCGTGAGGAATGTATATGTTAAATCGTTAGATGCAAATATTATAACCGTACCAACGTAGTCTCAGCAAAGTGTAATCTCTCTGCTGTACGCTACCTATACATAATTTTCTCATTTTATTTTTTTACTTGGCATATTTTTGAGCATATATTGCCCATTTCCCTTATATGCCCTGTTAAATCGTTTAGACCACGTCTATCTTATGAATTCAAATCGTATGTTAATTCAATAATGACTTTAATAGAGTTTCAATTTATCCATTAAAATGGAGTGATCTATATGTCGAATGCTTTCCGCAAATCAATCATCACTACTCCAGTTAGGTCTGTTTTTTCGAAAAATAGGAAGGAGGAGGCCCTTTTTTACTTACTTTCAAAATGGCCGCTCAAAACAGCCACTCGGTACATTTTCCCTGACAGTCGGGCTATTTTTCAAGATGGCCGCTGACATTTTTTTAATTTTGGAAAAAAAAATCAGAAATAGATCCATTTTAGCAATGTTTTTCATGTTTGTTTATCTTTAAAAAAAAAAATTCAAACAAAATTCCCCCAAAAAGAAATAGAAGGCGGCCCCCAAAAAGGATGCGGGCGGGGCGCTAAACATGTATATTTTGTTTAATTGCCTTAGGTTGCCTTTATAAATTTCTGCTAGCCATTTTTCAGTTACAAATGTTGTTTGCGTCGAGTGTTTTGGTCTAAATCCCGATTGGCAATTTGACAAAATATTATTTCCAGTTAAATACGTCATTACCTGGTCAGAGACAACTTTCTAAAAGATTTTTGCCAAAATTGTAATAATAGATACAAAACGATACTTATCTAGATTATTTGTATTACCACCTTTAAAGGTGGGTGATACGCGTGCAAGTTTCCACTGACTTGGAATAATTTCAAGTGTTGACAAAAGTTAAGTTCCAACTTCGGCCAGCACTGTTTTGTTCCTTGGCTAGATAAAAGGTTATTCAGAAAGCCTGTGTGCAGAAGCTCCCGCAAAGAGGACAAAATAATAGAAGTGTTGACGTAGTACCTTCTGTTTTGTTCTCATGACAACTAAACTTATTTCACCTTGAAACTGATAATGACAATGCTTGTACGGGGAAATAGAGGGAAAAATCCCTTTTTATTGCAACATAATATTGTGCCACGTTTAAACTACAATCACCCCCGTGCAGCCAAGCCTCTGCATTTGTGATCATAACGTTTTAAATAAAGGACAAATATATGGATTTTAGCAAATATTACATTTTGGGGATGTATATTGGCAAAATCATTACAATTCTGGCCAAAAAATTGTAATTTAAATCATCTCCCAAAATATTGAATGTAACATCTTTTAAGAAGGTTAAATTTCATTCATATGAAACCTCAAACAGTGGTAAACTGACGTGCTTTATTAACAAAGTAATATAAACCCCAAATCGTTCAACTTTGGTTATACATGGCGTGATGGCGCTCACTGTTCTATTTCTAAATATTGATTATTGGCATATGTACACATAATTTACATTCCATGAAGAGTTTTGCACGTTCCCTAGCCATCATGCATATTTGTATTTAACCATTTTTATGTTTTCCTATAAAAAAACAGTGAAATTATAATGAATCAGTATTTATATTCTTATGTGTGCATAATATTTTCGTAATTTTAGGCCGTTATTCAGAAAGCTGTGTGTAGGAGTCTCCGCAAGGAGGACAAATATATGTGGTTATGTAGGACATCCTGTTTTGTACTCATGACAACTAGGCTTATTCAACTGTGAAACCGATAATGACAATACTTGTACGGTGATTAACTCTTAAGCTGCCACCCATACAATGCACCCAGTGCCACAGTGCTAATTTCTATTCTGCCAGCCACAAATCTCCTGTGTGCCAAGTTAATTTTAAGGTTGGTTCAAGTGCGTGTTATTTAAATCTTTACAAAAAACAAATCGCTGAATTACTCGAGAAAATCCAATCTGACTGTTGTATACAAAGACGCGTAATCCAAAGCCGATAATCTGATGCACGCGATGGTACTTTCAATAGCGCTGCAAAAGCACTCAGCACGGTGCAATGGGCATGAACAATAACTGTTATATACCTCACTTAAGTAATCCAGCAATCTGATTGGTCGAAATTGCATTCATAAACTTTAACTGTTCCCGAAAATTCCCAGTGACCATGGTTAAAACAGTTCTAAAATCCCAATAACCATGGTTATTGGGAAAATAGGTCAGTCTCCATGGTTACCCCATAGGTTTACATGTTAAAAAATGGTTTGAGCGATCGAGGATACCGTACGTGTGCGAAGAATTGGTAGGTATTTTCATACAAGACAAGACAATTCCAAACAAGACAAAAATGGCTCAAGAATCTCTCCCAAGATTTAAACTTATCAAATGCAAGACTCGCTGACAGCAAGAACAACAAAAAGGGTACGTGAAATTATCCATAAACATGTTCGTTTAGTTGTGGAAAAAGCATAGACGTATAGACTCTAGACGAAAATAGATCTAGTTGTCAGGGTGTCTGATCGCGCACCCGATGTTGTGTGTTAAAATTATTCCCATAGAGATTGTACGCAATGCAGTCTCTATGCAGTCTACGTGCATTCCGCGACCATGCAAAAAAGGTCAAGTTTTTTTTTCAATTCGAGATTCAAACCTTTATAATCTGTTGTGATCCTGAAGGTGATACTCAATAAGTGAGGTGTCATATGAAAGCGCAGGTTCTTCTCCATATTCCCCACAGGGCCGGCCCACCCCCAAAATTGTAAAAATATCTTGCTTAGACTAGAATCTAGATCTAGTCTACTCTCAAAGATACGAAAATAGATCTAGTTGTCAGGGTGTCTGATCGCGCACCCCATGCATGTTGTGTGTTAAAATTATTCCCATAGAGATTGTACGCAATGCAGTCTCTATGCAGCCTACGTGCATTCCGCGACCATGCAAAAAAGGTCATTTTTTTTTAACTTTTCATCTTCGTTTCATCTTCATCTATGTACTCATACACGTGCCTTAGTACTATATCTCCTTCATTCTACACTGCTTATCTCCTTCTGCAATACTATTACCCTTATGAAGATACTTTTCACCAAAATGAAAGGAAATTCCCCTTATCGTTGCGAGCGTTTATCAAACTAAAGCTATGGTCACAACTCAGAGCGGCGACCGACCCGACCGACCGATTAGTAGCATGCTCGGCAGCCGCTGGAATTTAGGCATCACCCAACGATTTTTTTTGTGGAGAAGTCAAGCAGGCTGTAGAGTCCGAGCGATGCCTGGGCGGTGCCCTGTCGATTTCCCGTCAAAAATCGAAGCCGCTACACTGTTAAAACAAGTATTAAAAAACTGCGGGTTAAAAAATTGTTGATTAAAAAACGCTCAACGTTGGTTAAAAATGTAGTGTTGATTAAAATTTACTTTTAATCTTGCGTTGGTTAAAAACAGTGTTGATCAAAATTATTCCTTTTAACCTATGTTGGTTAAGTCTAAGTCGTTGGCAAAAATTGTAACCCAGCATGGATTAAAAACAAAATTCCGACAGTAATGAAAGCCCCCTTCCGGTTAAAGTTTAATCAATGTTGATTAAAGTACTGGTCACGTGATCCAACGGAACGATATCGAAGCGCGTAGCTAGCGATCGCTCGACATACAAATAAAGTACATGCAAAGTACACGCAGTTTACGCGTGCGACAAAATTAACAATGGAGGTTGTCGCGAGGACCTGAGAAATGGGGGTTTGGACGGTCTTATCTCCTTGTTTTCAGGTAAGAAATTATTTTAATATTATCATCATCAATTCTAAGATTGTAAGGAAGAAGTGAAATAAGGTTCTTGCTCAAATCAAAAACGATTTGTGTCCCCTAGGCTGTACGTAGCTCAACCAATAAGTAGCATTTTTCTTGCACCGTGCACCTGGCTAACGTAAGCACACACACACTCGTCAGTCTGCAAGAATCTTCAACCGTGAAGGATGCAGACCCAATTAAAGAAGGAGAAGTGTAGGCCTATTACGGATCACCTACCCAAATTGCATGCATGAATAATAATCTTATTTTTTAAATCTAATTGTATCTAATTGTTTGAAACAATTAAATATAAAATAAGATGTCATCATGAAGTGAAACGTCTTCATGCATGCAATTTGGGTAGGTCATCCGTTGCACTTACTGGCTGAGCTACAACCTACGGGCCGGGACACAAAGCGTTTTTAATTTGAGCAAGAACCTTATTTCACTTCTTCCTTCCAATCTTAGCATTGATGATAATCATATTAAACCATTTCTTATCTGCAAACACGAGGATAAGACCTCCAAACACCCGTAAGTTTAACCAA
The DNA here is from genome assembly GCA_035222895.1 of Strongylocentrotus droebachiensis. Taxonomy (NCBI): domain Eukaryota; kingdom Metazoa; phylum Echinodermata; class Echinoidea; order Camarodonta; family Strongylocentrotidae; genus Strongylocentrotus; species Strongylocentrotus droebachiensis. The sequence goes on along the minus strand of JAVYIG010015090.1, from coordinate 19,838 downwards.
CAGTGGTTATAACTGTAATCAACAACCCACTAAAGTTTAACCAACATCGTGTGAATCAAAAAATAATTAACCTACAATGGTTACAATTTTAACCAACGACCCATGTAAGTTTAACCAACAACATGTGAATCAGCCCCAAACAAAGCATAAATAACCAACAAAAGATTAAAGTTTTAATCAACAAATGGTTAAAGTTTAATCAACACCATTTTAACCAACATTGAGCAAATTTTTTTAACCAATAATTGATTAAAATTGTTATTCAACCACAGGTTAAAGTTTTAATCAACAGGCTGTTGGTTAAAGTTTAACCAACGATTGTGTGATTCACCTGGTAATCCGTGGTTGATTAAAATTTTAACCAACTTGATTAAAAATTGTAATACTTGTTCTAACAGTGTAGGTCAAAGGCTGTCGACCGATTTTTAACTCGTCGGTCACTGGGCGGCGAAGCGGCTCACCGCCTATAACCACTGGTCTAGCTTTAGTCGTTGTTTTTTTATTATCGACCTTGAATCCGTGGCAGTTTTCGTACGAAAAACTGCCACGGATTCATGGTCGATATTAAAAAAAAAACGACTAAAGCTAGACCAGTGGTTATAGGCGGTGCGCGGCTCACGGTTCGTAGTCTCGCCGTATCAGACGTTCTGCTTAAGGTTAGTCCAGCAGCAAAGAAAAAAGCTCGGCACTCCGCCTAGATTATAGGCTAGCTTTGACCTAGCAGCTTCGATTTTTGACCTAAATCACTTGACGGCGAACGCTCGATTAGGTCGGCGCCTGCGCTAAATCCACGCTAAAACTTCAGCGGCGACCGAGCGATGCCCTAAAAACAAGCGGTGCCCGAGCGGCCGACGCTCCTAGCCCAGTCGAAATTGGCTAAAAACCCGGCCGCCGTGCATACTACTGTTTGGAGGTGTGGCCATAGCTTAAGATACTGCTACCTTAAACAGGACTATCAATATCATTCTCCAGAAAATGTTGTATCGCAATTCATTGACAACCCCAGTATAAAGACCTCACTCATTATCCCGCACTGTTATGCAACAAGCCTCAATGAAAAAACGAATTTATTTTGACTTTCCTATACACCCTCAACTTCATTCCCTTCTCTGTAATTACTTTTTCCGAAACATATCTAAATACAAATTCTCCACCTTCAAATAATTTAGAAGATTATACTATGATTCGAGTAGAACGTGCATCGGGAAGAAAAGGTGGGTTACTTTATACATTAATGACGAGTTCAATTTTAAACCAAGAGTCGATGTTCACATTGAAGGAGTCGAATCAACTTTCAGTGAAATTAAAACAAAATTATTTAAAAAAGATGACCTTATCTTAGTTACCGTCCAATGTCATTATAACCGAGCGTTTAAACATATCTTGAAAATTAATAAACAATCGACTATATAATATTTTAACTAGATACGACCTTTAAGATCGTAATCAATAGGGCTTTAGAAAAAAACACCAATCCACCGATCTTGCCCTGTCCCAATTATATGATAATATTACGAACATTTTATGTAATTATCAACTTATCATTGGTGTATTTAGTAAGGCTTTTTAAATTGATGGACTACTTTTATCTTGAAAAACAAGTTCGAAGTATTTCGGAGTTACTATTGACGAAAACCTAACATGTAAACAATAAATAAAAAAACATTAATACCACCGTATTACGAGCTCTGGTATTTGATTCAAACTTAAGAATATTTACCAAACGATACCCTCGTTATTATGCTATATAATTCATTAGGGTATAAATCCTCCCCACATAACTTATTACAATACGATTTGAGAAATTTCTGCAAAATAAAAGACTAATCAAATTCTTCTCTTTTATTGGAAGGCATTAAGTATCTGCATGGACTCAGACTATAGAGCATATTCTGGTCTATTATTTATTGGATAATATACATCTAATTTATTCATACCCAAACCTGTAACACTATTATTACCGCACACATTATTAACATTATTAACACACAGATCTATCAGACAAACCGGACCTGACATATGAAGCTCACAACCAGAGGTAGTCAAGTCACACACTTCTCTCTTCTTCATTTATGACGGCTGCAAAAAATACCTCCTTTAGTCAATGTGATGATTCTTAACACAAATAAAACATTTTATATCCCTTATCGTAAGATTGTTGCATTGGGAGTGTACACAACAAGAAAAAGAATAGTTTTACTATAAAAGACGTTTCCTGCCGACTACAACGGAATAGTTCATTTGTTATTGCTGACGTCACGCGTAGTACCTTTTTTCCCTCGGGAAAAAAGGTACTATTGCGTGACGTCATGAAAAAGTAAACTATGCGCGTGCGTCCCCCCCCCCCCCCCTCATTTCAAATTCCAGCCAACTCCTGCGGTGTCACGGCGCTGAAGCCGTGCAATTAAGCTATGCGATAACTGCACTACACTAATGCAGTACCTGTATAGGCGGCTTATAATTAGCGCCAGCGGCTAAAAATAATCACATCCTTCCTCCAATGTTTAATTATTTGAGCCGTACAATTTTCTTTTCTGAATGTGAGATTTGAATGTGAGTATACGGTACATGTTACAGAAGTGTACAAGGAATGAACAGATGGAAGCATAGGCGCCGGAAGTGGGGGGGGGGCACTTGCCCCCCCCCCCCAAAAAAAAAAAAAAAAACGCCCACCCGCCCTCTAAAAAAGAAAAAAGAAATGCAGTAAAGGAGTAAAGATGGTTTGTATTTTCAACCCAAAAGAACATAACAATAATAAAAACCGGAATTAAATCACATATCAAATTCCATTTAAAGAAAAGGAAGGTGTAAACAGGAATTCAATTTCCTAAACATTCTGCATGCCACCTATATTTACCAATGGAGGTTTATATAATAGCGATACGCGCATATCGTTGAATTATTGTAAGAGGATGGGAAAGCGTGTGTGTGTGTTTTGTTAAAGGATGAGAAGACATGAGCCCCTGAACGCTGGTGTTTTGATGGGGGGGGGGGGGTATTTCTTATCCGATACCAGTGATTTACAAATGTTGCTGTAATGACATGATTTTCCGATATTTTTTCTCAATTTGTTTGCAAGTCATATACCTTTTTATGCGTTTGTTGGAAAAATTAAAAATTCCCAAATTTACAGTCGGGCGAAAAATATGCTTATTTAGAAGCCTTCATGTCAGGGCCTGCAGAAACGGCTGGGCTCGGGGGCTCGAACCCCCCTCACTTTTTGAAAAAGTATGTTACAGAGAAAAAGAAAGAAAGAGAGAGAGAAAAAATAAGTGACCTGCCAATGTCACAAATGAGGTATAAAAATATGCTCATTTGACCGTAATTAAATGCCTAAAACCCCAGAGCTTACGGGGATTCCACCCCTGGACTCCACCAAGCGCCTAAGACGGGCCCCTGGACGCTCATCTGACCGTAATTAAATACCTAAGGACCCCAGAGCTTCCAGGCGCTTTGCCCCCTGGAACCCCACCATGGTCCTTAAATAGGGACGTTTTTGCTCATTACGCCACTGCCCCTGGAAGGTGAGCCCCCTGGAACGTTTGCACCCAATCCCAAACTGCTTTCGGCGCGCCTGGATGGAAAAGATATAAAACAAATATAAAATGACTCATTCTCGGAACAAGCTAAACTATACGCACTCAGGAACACTACTAGTACTATTCTCCCTCTGCCGATGGCCCTCGGGAAAATAGCACTAGTTGATGTTCCTTCGATGTAAATAGCTTCAGCTAGATCCTCGAGTGTCATTGTATATTTGGGGCCTGTCACCACGAAATGAGTCCAGTTGGTCAAAATTTGTATTCCTGTTTTTAAGTATTATATGAATCTACATTAAGTAAGCTTGAAATTAAGGGGTCACACATTAAAATTGATAAATTATATCCAGAAATATGAACAAAACCTAATTGGACTTTATAAACAAAATCGTGCTTTATTCTTTAAAAATGCATCATTTTCGTGATAATTTCAGATTACATAGCCTATATTATTTGCCAAAAAATGTTAGAAGGAGATATTTTCGTGAGCTAAGCTCTGGGGACATAAACTACAAGACATTAATAAGTCGATTTTTGGAAAAATCTTAAATGTGGTAGGTGGGTCAATTTTCAGTACATACACACTATACATCGCTATTACTACGATTGAGCCTAATGCGACACTGGACTCATTTCGTGGTGACTGGCCCCATTTGTATCTTCTCCACCTCTCTCTCTCTCTCTCTCTCTCGGTCTCCCTATGTCTCTCTCTCTGTCTGTTTCTCTCTCTCTCTCTCTTCCCCCTTCCTTTTCTATCCTCCTTCCTTTTCAATCTGTACTTCCCGTACATTAACCCTTCACTTCTGCCTTCCCATTATCTATTTTTAAGGAAAGTAATCACCTTTATCGCTCTATTTGCAATCTTCTCCGATCATCTGCTCATATATTTTGTCACTCTATTCCCCAAAACAAGTTTGTATTTAGGAATTATTAAGTTTTATAAAGGATTTTTAAGCTTATGCTATGTGGCAATCCTTCTTCATGATTATTTTGATAATATGTTAGTATAACAACGTAGGTATTTTACGTTGATGATGTATTACTTATATAATTTGTTTATTATCATGATTATGATGTAATTAGTAAATAACTTTGAAAAAAGACCACGAAGAAAAATAAAATAAATCAAATCAAATAAGTCAAATAGAAAGTGACATCAAGGAAGGAGCTCAACAACTACGAACAAAAAAGGGAACGGCAATATGACGGCAAAATGTGCTACACCTTTGTAAGTTTTAATATAATAATGATAATCAAAACAAAAATTGTAGAATTTCGTACCAAACCAAGTCTTTTAAGGGTCATAAACATTAAAAGATAGAAGTACATTTTCGATCTAATAAAACAAATATAGCAAAATTTGAACACTAGACTAGGAAAACAAAAGCAGACAAGGTAACAAATAGACAAAAAGCAGAGACGAGGGGGAAGAAATGTTGAATATAACTAATTTGTATGATCTTACTTTGATCTGCCTCTGATGACTTTAGTACATCACAGATGATAGCGACGCAGAAGAAAAAAGCAACTTGCTTTTTCCAAATCATCTTAGAGAGTGACAACTCTGTCAATTCTATCAGAATCTTCTTCCTTTTCTTCTTCCTCTTCTTCTTGTTCTCTTCCTTCTCCTTCTCTTTCTTCTACGTAGTAACAATTATTATAATTCTAATTTGGTAATGTTCTTTCTCCTTTGTCTTTCTGTGATATTCTCGTTGCTCAACTCCCTGGCTGCTCCTCTTACACGTTCCTGTCTCTCACTAGTCCACTGCCTGAGCTATTATACTTGTCTACGGTTCTTAATTCGTACGCTATAAGGATTTGCGCGCCCGCTCACACACTGTACAAGGACGTTACGCGCGCATACATGCACGGTCACCCTTTTTCGGGTAGGTTAAATACTATCTGGACAATGAGGCCAATCTAAAAAAACAAACGCAAACATACAAGCTTTCCAGTATAGAATTAAAAATTCAATGAAAAATATGAGACATACAAAACCTATGTGTATTAAAACATAAACACTTAACACTATATACAAAGAGGCACACATGCAAATTACAATTTAACTTGCAAAAGAGGGGTTTATAATTATTGCAGTGCTGATGTAAACATGGTGAGGAAGAAGAAAAAGAAGAACAAATAAGATGATGAAAAAGTAGAGGAAGAAGAAGAAGAAGAAGAAGAAGAAGAAGAAGGAAGAAGAGGATAGGGAGGAAAACGAATATGATAAAAAAGAAATAATAACAAGAAAGGAATGAGAGAAGGGATCCTCTCCCAAAATCAGACGGACAAGTGAGTACTAGAACTAAAATACAATAGGCAACACTGTCACTTGGCTTGTAAATGTTGAAGTTCTTGAAGCGTAATTTGACTGGTAAAAAGTAGAATCATTTCCCCCGTGAAACTTAACGCCATACATTTGAAGTTAGACTCCTTCACTGCTTGGAAGCAGTAAGGATCGCTAATAAGTGAACCTTAGGGAGGGCCATTTTTTAAATTTCTAATTCAGAGATGCCCTGATTTTAAGAAAATATGTTTAAAATGCATTAAACTTAAGTACTTTTTTTTTCTGTTTCCTGTAGAGCTGGAACTCTGTCTATTGCCCTCCATATAAGAGCAAACTTGGGACTACAAAATCATTGGAATATCGAACAATTGTTAACTTGAGACTCTGATGCTCAGAAGTGAACCTTACTGCTTCCAAGGTTCGCAAATAACGACTTTGTCAATTCTCACTGCTTTAAAGGTTCACAAATAACGACTTTGTAAATTCTCACTGTTTCCGAGGTTCGCAAATAACGACTTTGTTAATTCTCACAGCTTCACAGCTTCTCTAATAACATCAAAGAGTCCAGACTTTCAAATTGAAAAACCACGGAATGAAATTAAGGACGGCAATTGTTCCCTCTTGAAACGCCGAACATACCGCGGTGTGTGCAGCTGAAAATACAATGGCGTCTTATTTTGTTTATAAGCGACAGATTCCTTTATCTTTGAAAAGCTGCATGTGTCATCAGTTGGGTTAGAGGGGCCCTATAAGTCTATGTAAGAGATCTGACATCACAATAGGTAGTTCTACTTCTATTGACGTGAGGCCTTAGGTGTCACAGGTATTTAACAAAAAAAAAAATTGATAAATCAAATAATAGGAGATATTCACTTTACACGTTGGCTTAACTGTGGTAAGGGAACGTTGATTTTCATTCGAAATGGTTCTGATTATATTATAAAAGGATCAATTTCGGATCCAAGAGGTCGATATGTTCTTGCTCACATCGAAATACAGGAAAAGCCATTCATTTTGTTGAATATTAATTTATGCACCAAATTATTTTTCAGAGCAAGTGAATTTTTGGTCTCATGTACAGGACATATAACAAAGAATTGAGAATATCCAGGAATAAATGTTATTATTGGGCGGAGACTTTAGTATTTGTCTCCAGACTACTACGAAAGTAGAAATGACTTTTTTTCCATGCTTTGTTTATAGGACTTGATTGATATAAGGCGCCATCAAGATTCTGGATCTAAGAAATACACTTCGAGAAAAAAAGATTTAAATAGTAAAGATTAAAGATTATCAAGATTTTGTATCAGATTCTAGTACTATTCCATCTATATTGTTAGATCACCCATTGATTAAATTGTTTTTTTAAGTTTAAAAATGAAAAACCATGCAATGGCTTTTGGAAGTTCAATACTTCTTTATGCTCCGATCATACTGAGAAGCCCTGTAAAGGAATCGTGTCGTTTTGGTGAAAAGAATGCGATTCATTTTAGCCCACCTTTTCACAGGAAAATCTAAAGTTTAAAATACGACGAATTGCACAAACATATAATATGAAGAAAGCGAGAAAGGGTGATCAGAAACGGGTCGAGTAAGAATACGAGTTGACAATGTTAACATCTTATCGGATAAGGAGATAAAGACAAGATTAGAGAGTATGAGAAAGTAAGAGAGGGGTCAGTAGAATATTACAAGAAAGTTGCAGATTTTGTATTCATTCAATTTCTGATAAACGGACAACATAATTCATTATTCATAATTTCACAATGTAAATGACTAATCATATAGCACAATTAAACAATTGGAACATATCATACAGTTATTTCATCCCCCAAACTAGAACAAGCAGTGCTATTTTCAGAATAAAACTGAATAATCTAGGAAATTTGTGTCTTCATATCTCTCAACACTTTTTATACCGAATTGAAGTAATTCCTTTATCAAAACACCCAATCTGGCCCAAAGCCCACTCCCTCCCTACCCTCTACTCCAACTCCTTGGACTTAACTCCCTTCCCTTCTCTCCTTCCAATTATTGCTCTTTTCTTAATCAATTAATGTTATTCCCCAAAATCATTTCTTCCAAACTTAGATTAGGTTAGAATATAAAGTCGAAAATATTATTACAGTCGTTCTAAATCAAACGAACCTTTTGTATGTATCCTCTTTTTTTTACACAAATTAGTTGGGACATTTTCGAATTGATACAACCTATGATTAGTTTTGTGTAAGTAAATCCATACAGTAGTTAAAATTGGGAGTCCCTTAATCGGCTAATGAATGTACATTGTCTTGGTCTCTTTAAAATGTTTTCAATGTCTTTATAGAAAAACGTCCTTACCTCTTATTCTTTCAATTTGTTTGGAGTAACTGCTTTCTGTTTAAGAAATTTCGCACTTGTCTCACATAGGGGACGCGCATGGGGGACGAACGGCCCGCGCATTGAAAATTTGCAAATTTTGCCAGTGCGTTGTCGTGCGTTATGTGTGCGTCATCTTTCGTTACTCGTTCGTCGAGTGCGCTGGACCAACACTGGACCAACGCTATGCATTCGACGTCATTCGCTGTGAACGTCGGGATTTTTTTAGCATGCATGCTCAAAAGTGTGCGCGGAGCTCGACGCATGAATGCAAACGCCGAAAGGATGCCAGACCCGCGCAGAGCACGCTAGACCAACGCCAGACATACGTAGAGCACACGCCCTGCATACGCGCAGTGCGCTAGCAACACGCTACACATTCGGTGTCAGCTCGCTAGCTTCCCCCAAATCCTGACAAAAGTCGGGCTCACGACTTTTCCCGACTTTCAATGCGCCGGCCGTGCATCGTCTATGTGTGACCGGGCCATTAGGTGTGCCTTATCCTTCGTTTCTCGTTCCTGTATCCGCGTCTGCTTGTTCTCACAACTTTATTTTGATTGAAATTTTGAATGTAAATATATACCTCAATTATTAAAGGCACCATCAGAATAAATAGTGAAACAATGTATTACCTGTGCATAAACAAACAAAAAACAAGACAAGGATTGATTGTCAGGATGATTTTTACTTCGCATAATGAAGAACAAACACATTCCAAATCGAAAAGGTAAGCTCTCATTGTACCATAAAATATTGGAATTGCGTTCTACCACTTTTTGTTGTTGATAAGTTTTCATTTTCACGGATATTGTTGTTAACCTGATGACGTCTTATTTATACTTCATAAAAAGGCGTTCAAGCCGTTGCTTTATGTATAAATATTATATATACACATACATTGATTAATGACGATATTTATTCTATCCTTCCATGGAATACGTTTTGTGGACTGAAAAGCATCAATTAAACATCATTGGAAATACAAATTGTTTCCTAGATTTTACGACCGTGTACATTGAAATGACTAAACCACAGACATGACTAATGCCAATGAGATAAGGTGTGAAACTTTAATTTTAATTGAATAAATAACTACAATGCACTTTCTTTTAATAGTATTTTAGTCAGAGAAGATGATTATGTTTTCTAAGTGATTTATCTAATGATTTATTGTATCAACAAACTTCCACAGTTTGGATTTGCGAGGTTCACGATGTGCAAAATTCCAAAGGGAGCTAAATCCGCTTTGCGTACTTATAAATCGCCTTCTTTATTTCTCCATTTTCACTTTAGCCATGTACCTTCCTGTTGTTATATATGTTAAAGGTATCCCCCTAGACCTGTACTATATGAAAAGAACAAATCTGCCAGTTATTTTTTATTTTTACTAACATTTTCGATTTTATCTTTTCGTGGATTTACCTCATTTTGGAATAAAACATGGCTTTAGCTCCTTTTGGAATGAAACGGATTAAGCTCCATTTGGAATGAAAACTGTGAATTGTTGTTTACTTTCTTTAAAAAAAGGTGTTTTAAGTTGTGATTTCACTATTATTATTTGAAGGAAAGGTTTGCTACTGAATTTGAATGAATTTCAGTGACTTAATTGAAGAAGAAAAAAATCATGTATACACAAATTATCCTATCACGCAACCTGTTAACTTTCGAGAATGTTCTCTCTCACTATTTTTTCACCACAAAGAAGACTTCGTTTAGTCCTGAAATACATGTAATAATTAGACAAAAATATTATGATTCAAAGTTTTAATTTGAGAACCAATAATCCACATGACTAAAAGAGGAAAAGGGAATTCCATCGTGAATGTGAGTCAAGACAGTCGATTTGAGTTAAGTGGGGGGGGGGGGGGGGTGGCAAAGCTTAGAAAGTGAGCACTGAATCATTTAAAACAAATCTATTATGCCTAAGTTCATTGTTATGGAGGATTTATATATTTGTTTGAATCCATCTCATGTGGTTTCGTCATTAAATGAGGCAAGATACAAGACGATGATAATGACGGCGGCGGTGAGGATGATGATACAAATTATGGTTATTCTCCCCTCGCATTATCTGAATATTTCTTCTCCTCTCTCTCTCTCTCTCTCTCTCTCTCTCTTTATATTATTTAATGACTTTAAAAGAAAAAAACAAAAGACTACTTGCAATAATATCAGCGTAGTATATTTTTGCCATGACCAGTTAAAAGATATTTATTTCTATAACAAAAAATTCATTACTAAATAGATTTACCACAAATTATTAACAAAAATATTTACATGATTATTTTGTGTTAAAGCTTATCTATACTAGTTTATAGGAGGAATTATATCACTGTGCACGGTTACTGGACAGGTGGTTATCTCATCAACTCAGCTCTCAATGAACATAAGAAAGAGAGGATCATGGGGGACCAATGGTCACCGATTAGGCATTGTTTTCTATATAGAGGGAGCAAGTAGCTACAAGTAGGACAGCGTGGCTTATAATTGTATTCAGTTCAGTTCAATTAATTTATTCTTCATGCTAAATATATTCCTCATTGCGGATTTAGTATCGAAAATAATAGCGCTAGTGATATTCGTTTGTCTCGCAATGTTTGGTCAACAAGGGATCTAAAAAATCACGACGGCAGTTCGTACGCCGCTGCAACTTTTCGTAAGGTGATAAAATATATTGTAAGAAAGCGAGTCAAATAATTCGATCTGTTATTGTTCTAATTATTGATCGAATTATTTGACCGACGGCCTACCCGTAGAGTATAAAACACGCTTGCTTACAATATAATTTATCACCTGACGAAGTGTTGCAGCGAAACGTCGTGATCTTTTAGATCCCTTGTTGACCATACATTGCGAGACAAACGAATATCACTAGCGATATTATTTTCGATTTTATTCATTCTTCTCAGCATAATTTTTTTTAAATAATATATACAACATGACAAATATACATAGTAAGCGAAAAAGCGGAAACTACATAAAAGTTTATAAAAAATGGTACAAATTAGTTCCGAGTAAAGGAAAAAAATACATGGCATAAACAAATGCAATAACAAGGTACACAAATATATGTGCATGTGTAGTGTGTGATTCCTGTGATCATTTTTCGTGTGTTACTTTTAAACATTTTTATTTTTTGTAAATCTTCCTTCATATTATGTCCTCTCCCTTTGTGTAACCCAAGTTTATTTTACCTTTTGTATTCTGTTTGTCTCTTTGTTTTTTCCCACCCCGCACCCAATCCCCAAACCCAACCAGGAGGAAACATTTTTGCCTTCATTCAAGAATTAAGAAATGAATCTTTGCAAAAGTGAACGCTTAGATATGATCCATTATATATTGTTATATTTTATAATGTTATTCATTTCCCAAGTGGAGTAACATTAACCTTTGGTATCACTGTAAGAAGTGCAGCGCCACCTCTTAGTAAGAAAACATGATATGAGAGATGAACCACTCTTAAAAGGTTGAATGTAAGCAGCGAGAGAAACAACCCAACATATATCAGCTCAGGCGCGTATAATAAATAATAAAAAAAATAAAAAAAATAATACCAATGGCTGACCTAAAAAAGTTTACCTTACCCCCCCTCGCTTTTTCTGCCCGATTAAAATAAATGTTAACCCCCCCCCCCCTTGACAAAATCCTGCGTACGCGCCTGTATCAGCTTTAGAGGTCAACAAACACACTGTACCTAAGAGTAGTTGCTTTAGAGTCATGTTAAGATATTACAACAACCACATACAAAAATCAAAAGTACTTATTTAGTATGGCATGTGTAATGGTAATATATATTAGTTATCATTGGGAATATATCGACGAACACCTTCTTATGTAGTTATTATTGACAGTTGAATTCAAATTTTTTTGTCAACTCTCCTAGGTTAATCCCGCAATACACCTACCAATTATCTTCTTAGTATCAATTGTACACTTTTACTGCATCGCACGTACCATAATATGTATATTTCTTGCTTGTTAATATTTTAATTGGAATGGCTTTGAAAAACGAAAAGCGTTGTAATTTTTGTTTGCTGTTTTGGTGGAAATTGATGACATATTATAAACGCAATGAAATATCAATCGGAAATTTAATAAACGAACTCAGCTACACATGTAGTATAATAGTGTAGATGTATTAACTGATATTCGAGGCATAGCTGTTTCTATACAGGCTCAAGAGAACGATACATCCTGCTATGACCCCGAGGCGCGCCGCGGCGAGGTAACGTCCCCGAGAGCCAGTATAGAACCAGATATGCCTCGAATATTAAAGCAGTCCATATATCTTTTGTAGTAGTAGAATGGTTTTATTATTTGAGAACAACTGCAAAATGGTAGCCCGAAAGCTAAATTACATTGCAAGTTTTACAAGCTCAGTTTTAAAAAGCATTTTATTCAAATTAGATATAGACAAGTACAAATAATACACAGTAAAATAGATCATAACTTATTACATATTCCATACTTGCAAACATATTGATGATACAAATAAAATAGATTCGTCATTGTTATTATTTTTTGTAATCATTGTTAAAGGTAAAGACCAGTAATGGTCATGCGATTGCATTGTGAAAGAAACGTTGTGGAATCGATCAGAAAAGGTTGATCATCTAGCATCTAGCATCTGCAAGGTTCTGGAATCATCAAAATGATAAGAAATTTGGCCCATTCTTCGTAAAGTTACAAGCACTATACACAGAAAGATGTATATGGGACTACCCTATATCTCTCACACGACCATGAGAGAAACAAATTTACCAAATATATGAATTAGTAGGCGGTTTCCCGGCAAAATTTTTATCATCATGTATTAGTCAAAACATATTCTTTCACATGATTGGTAATGAGAGCTTCCATTTCATTTTTTGAAATCGGGGAGTTTTCCAATACTGGTCTTTACCTTTAAGTTAATATTCATATTTTAAAAATAAATTGAGGTTGATTAATTTAGTTTATGACAAGTAAATACTGAAGATTTGTTTGATTTCGAAGCGTAATAAAATGCAAATTGAATGTCCATTCATAATGCTACACAATATATGAGGATCTATCATAGAAACATGATTAAACAATACTGAAAGAGAGGGAAAGTGTCATGGAGAGAACGATAAAAAGAGAGAGGGTTGAGTTAGAAAGATGCGGAAGATGAAAGAGAAAGAGATAGAGAGGGAATGGTATGAGAAGAATGGAACAGCTGGAACTGTGTATACATGGAGAAGAGGAATGATGATGAAAGTAAGACGGCAAATGGAAAGCGATGAGAAATTACAGAGTAAATTACAAAGTTTCCTTTACAGAGAAACATGATACATTTTTATATACATTGTAAACCGAATTCACAAAATATTCTACAAAGAATTCTTGCCTTAATACCTTTTTCTGGAGTAAGGATTTGTACATCACAGATAATTTGATACACTGTCTGTTAATCTTCGCTGTAAATTTGCCTGAATTTTACGATCATTCGGAAATCGCATACACACTGTATGGTATCCGCGCTCGCTCAAAGAAACTGTTTACACGTAAACCAACTTTTAATATGCCACTTAACCAGGGCAGCGGACATCTTTGTCATTAACTTTTGTCCGTTATCCGGGGCAACGGGCATCGTTCGTTTCTCAGTCTACATCAAAGCCGCTCGTGACTAATAGCAACAAAACGATTTCTGGAATTGAAAAAATAAAAATGAAATACAGATCATGAAAAGTAAAAAGAGCCAACAAAAAGCATCAACAAAGTTATCTGCCCGTGCTCGCGTGCATTTGCAGAGATTAAAAATTACCAGTAGCTATGTCTTCACGCGTCGATCCACTCGCTTTTTCTAAAGTTTATTGCAAAGACTGAGCACTGCAGAGAAAGAGAGGGAAAGAGAGACAAATAAATAGGACCACAAATAATAGGATTGTGCAAGTCTTGTATAGTGCGTATCATTAAGATATAACGCCTGGATACGCTTTTAACATTCCACATGGTACAGCTTCATTTAAGAAGAAATAATGAATTTCTTTCATGACATCGCTTATCTTAACTATTCAAATTTGAAGAAAAAAGGAAAATTAATTACAATGGTTCATAAGTCACAGCGCCCAAGTGCAGAATCTAAAAAAAAAAAAAATTAGTAAAGACTTTATGAAAAGGAATAGTTAATCTGTTCAACTTTTATGTCAAGTATAATGAAATTTCAGATTTCCGGTTAAGATGAAGATTAATGTGCGAGCTTCCTAATTCTCTTTATTTCAACCTAGAACAATACACAAGTAGAAATGTGCCCTGAACATGATTGCTCTTGAAGTACCCCCATACTCAGCAGATGACTAGTAATAGCTAAGGTGTTCGGACCAAACAGTCATGACGAATCTGCGTGAAGTCCCATATACCCATTTCCGTGTTAAATATAGCATTGAGAGACTTTCCAGTCTATTTGTAATATAAAATTCGATCTTTAATAACGTTATCATTATTATTATTTATTATTACATGTATTATCATTATTTTTATTATTATTCGTATTATTGTTATTATTATCATTATTACTTTCCTTATTATAATCATTGTTATCATTTCTATAACTATCATAAAATAATGATCATTAATCAACCTTTAACAATGCCACTGGTTGACACCAGTATTCAGCTGTATATATAAAAGGACTTACTGGTCGTTATTAGAGTTTTCCTGAACTTCAGCCTGGTCTGTTGAAGGATTCACCTTTCTAATACAAGACAAAAGGTATTAAAGAGCGATAAGAAGTTTGAGGATGTAAGAAAAGGTTATCATTATAATGAAGATGAAGTATACGAACAAACGGGACAATGTTAAATAATTATGTGATGTGGTCGAATGAAGCTCGTCACAATTGTACAACACTTGTTCAGGGTGACCATTTGTATCCTTTGCGGACCTAACACCTTAAACTTAACGCTATACCCTATACTTTAGGGAAAATATTATTCTGATTTGATACAGAACTTAATACACTGACGATGTGTCTACAGGGCTAAGCAAACAACAAAGACTGTTGATCCAATCGGACACCTTTCAGGTTTAATTTGTTGCTATAGGACGTTACACTGTTAAAAAAAACAGTAGATTTTACAGAGAAAAAAATACAGAACCATTCTTTAAAGTGTTGTAACAGCAAATTTTCTGTAATTTAACAGGACAAATGTCTAGAAAAAATGAAGATTTTGTTTTTTTACAGGCAATTTGCGTGATTTCAGATCCCATATACAGATTTTTTACAATTCTACGGAATGTTCTTTTTTTATTAAGAAAACTTCATTTTTTAACGGATAATAAAAAAGAAATTACAGAAAACAAAAATACAGAACCATTCTGTAAATTGATGTAACTGGAATTTTCTGCAATTTAACAGGACAGATTTCTATAAGAAAGGGAGATGTTTTTTTTTAATAGGAATTCTGTATGCTTTCAGATCCAATATGCAGATTTATTATGATTCTACAGAGCGTTTTTTTTTTAAAAGTAAACCTCATGTTTTAATGAATAAAAAGAAAGAATCTACAGAAATTAAAATACAGATTCATTCTGTAAAAATGTAAACTAGAAACTTTCTGCAATTTAACAGATCTCTAAAAAGAAGATCCCATGTAAATAAATGGAGTGTCTTTTTATTCAAAGTAAACCTCATGTTTTAATGAATAAAAAAAATACAGGAAACAATAATACAGAACCACTCTGATAATTAATGTTACTTGACATTTTCTGCTGTGAAAAGGACGGATCTCTCTCCCTCTCTAAAAAAAGGATTGTTTTTTTCTTTATGGAAATTCGTAGGCCTATGTTTTTAAGCAGATTTTGCTTTTAATTCTACAAAGTGTCGATTTATTCAAAGCAATCTCATTTAGTTTAATGAATAAAAAAGACAGAATTTATAGAGGAAAATACCGTAAACAATTCTGTAAAATTAATAGCTGAATTTCACTGCAATTTGACAGAAATCTAAAAAAGAAGTTGATTAGGGTTTTTTTCAAGGACATTCAGATCCCCTATAGATATTTAATGTTCTACAAAATACCCTTTTCAATTTAAAAAAAAGAAAGACCTTAACTGCCTTTTAATGCCTTAAACTCAACAACGTAAAATAATTTGCGGTAAAAATACAAAACCTTTCTGTTAATTGACTCAAGCTGCCGAATTCGGGCACATTTAAAAGGGAAAGAAGATTTCGTTTTTACCGGAAATTAGTCTGCTTTTATCAGAGGTTATGCTTTATATAGGCCTAAATTTTAGTAGGCTAGGCATAATTATATATATACTTCAAAGTTCATGTAGACCTCTCAGAAATCTTTTTTTTTTATGCCATAAAAACAACACGAACTCCCACGAACTGAAACTGTAACTATACCGGTACCGTAATTTTTCTGCATCTTCTTAATCTTCTTCTTTTTCTTCTTTTCTATTCTTTTTTTCTTTTTTCTAACAGGAAGTTTTAATAGTGCTTTCATATCTTATTCAGATTTCTGTTTTTTTATTTTATTTTTTCTTTCTTTTCTTTTTTCTTGCCGCCAACTTTTTTGTTACCGTTAGCGATAGCGTGTAACATGCATGCGTGCACTTCGTTCGCGCCCATATATGCATGCATGGCGATCGATCAGATCATATAGAGTACCGAAGCCGTGACGTCACTGCCCCCAGACGACCGCTTGACTGGCTCTACACAAAAGGTTGCTATGCGTGGCTGAACCGCCCGACATCGCGCGTGCGACTTTTTGCATTGACTTTGCATTAGCAAATATGGACGCCATTTCGATAACAGCCTTAGCATCTTTTTTTTCAGACGAGCCGAAATCACTGCAACGAGGGGAAAACCACTACAAATCAGACCATGTAGAGAAATTTGATTATTTTCCAGGTGAACTACGTGGAGTTGTTAGAGCCAGCATGAAAGACAAAAGTTACAACGTTATGGTGAGTTTTGTAGTTCACGAAAAAATGTCATGTCTTCACATGCACAAACACAAATATGCGCGAGTGGGACTACTGTCTGTAGTCCCACTCGCGCATATTTGTGTTTGTGCACAGTAAATTCAACGACTGTCGGGGGTTTGAAATTGAACTAGGCTTTGCAAAGTTTGTGACATGAACTCCGTGATTTATTTCTCGGTTTGAATACTAACTCATTGAACATGATTATCATTTACTCCATCCATATGATCATATCCTTTAAAAAATGAAGGAAAATAGTCAAGGTCGAAAGCCAGTTGCCTTCACTTCAGATTCAGAATCAGAGCTAACGTAACTAAAGACAAATTACAGCCTCATACACGATGGCCAGCTCCAGTGTGCTTTACCCATTTTTGTTTTGTTTTCAGTGAAAACATATATTATGAATATGTTCTGTATTTTATTGTTTAAAAATTCTATATAATAATTACTTACATGGATGGATTACACAATGAATTAACATTATTTTTTAAATAACTTTATGACTTTAATTGGCATTTTCAGTGCTATTTTGTTATTATATTCTAATTGGTTTTCTCTTTTTTTATTTCTCAAATTAATTTGTAGGTACAGCTGGGTGAGAAGAGCATTACCTCGTCAAGGTGCGACTGTCCGCGTGGTCACTACAAGTGCAGCCACGCAGCAACCCTCATCATCTTTGGCATCCACAACATCAGCAGGACAGACGTTGAATGCCAGTGGCGTAAGAAGAAGGGACCAGCAACCGTTAAATCTGTTGATGAGATGTACCCGCCACCAAAGGACTATAACCCTCTTACGAGGAGTATTACCAATGATGACCGCAACTGGCTTCAAAATGAACTAAAGACTTGTGGCCAATTCACCGGGATGTACTGGCTTTTATCCCCAGAGCCTGACGTCCAGCCACTACCAGTCCCTTCAGTAGAAGAACTGATTCTTTCGCCAGCCTTCCTGAAAGCGAACCTGAATGTTGATTTTCTTCAACTATGTATACAGGGTGTCCCATGAACAATGCCTGACACACTTCTGATAGCACACAGATCAACTTATTAATACCATTGGTAAGAGCAACATTTCCTTAAGGCCCTGTCACATTAGGCTTTGGTGACTTGCGAGGAAATTTTTTTTGCTACCCAGGGGTCCCCGCAGATGGTCCCAGTGCGGGCCATCTGTAGGGACCCCTGGGTAGCAAAAAAATACCTTTAGTAACTTTAGTAACTGACATCAAAATCACAACATGTTCATAGTAGTTTTTGCTTTATAACACTTCTGGCAAAACTTGGTGAGCTGTAAAAAAGACCAGGCTGAATGAAATCTTAAATGGATGGTCTGTAGGGAATTAGTCTATAGCAACTGATTTAACTGCTTGCAAATAGAAGTGTTTTGAAAGTTATTAATCATATGTTACTCTTTCAACCTGCAAATTGCTTATCTTATGGACCAAAAGTGACTGGCAGATTTTTTTAAATAGGATATGATGCATGAAGAAAAGATGGTAAAAAAGCTTTTGATAAACAAGCCAATAGATTATCAGATCAGTTTGCTATGTTACTTGTATTTTACTTTAATTTGTATAGGCATGAGAGAAGAAAGCCTCACTAGGTCCTATATATGTATTCCTCTATCATTTGATATATATTTGTTCTTTTGAAGGTTGTTTTAGTATAGTTGGTTTACATAATTTCTTTCCTATGTTCCTTGACCAAAACCAGTACAAACTCTCAATGTGTGTTCCAATATCACACAACTTTGGCTACATTTGGCTCGTTGGTGGGCAGTTTTGAACGTACATTATCAATGCAAGTTTAGATGGCTAGTTTCCCTTTTAATATTTCAGTTGTGTTTTGTGTGAAAACCTATGTCAGAGCTGCCAACCAGTAAGATTTTTTCGTTTTTTGGTGTTTTTGTTAAATCGTATAGAAAAATCATCTCTATATGTCTCTATTTCATAAAACTTACATAAGTATTGGTAATTGGATGAATGTGTATTTCAGGTAACTTCAACTTTCAAGTAATTTGTTTTCTCCCAATCATAGCAATGTGATCCAATGTCTTTAATCATGTTGTTAAAACCACTGTGTTTATACCTGTGTTTCAATGTTGTTGTTTTTTTTCATCTGCAAGAGCAGTGCACATCAGTTTTGGGGACCAAAGAATACAATTTTCATTCCCAGAGGTTGGCAGATCTGTAAAAAGTTTGTAGTCCAAGGTACTTATATGGATATAAGAACAACCCATGTCTCTCTCTTAGCTATGTACTTGAAATGAATTGTCATGGACCTGCATTGTTCTTATATTCATACATGTATATTAAATTTAATATAATGTTGACAGAACAAATTTAAAGCAAAAAAGTATTTACTTTGTAAGCAGTTGCTAGCAAATCGCAAGCGACTCGCACTCGCACTGCGATACAACAATATTACATTTTGAAATAGTTGAGAAGAGGATCGGTTGAAAAATACAAATTTTTGAGGTGCTGAGTATGTACTAATTTGTGTTTTCAAAGGTTGGCAGCTATGCTATGTACATCATCTTCATCTTTTATTGGAAACATGTACATATTTTTCATTGAGGCAAGTGGGTATTTTGAGAACAAAAATAGACATTTGTATGCTGTTTAGGAAAATAATGTACATTATGCCATCTTCAATCATGAGAACTGATGGCCATATTAATTTGATATTCTTGGCCCGAACTCA
>JAVYIG010015089.1:0-37978 GCA_035222895.1 Strongylocentrotus droebachiensis | reverse complement strand
GCCTGGCTGGAATGCTCCCAAGGGAGTGGAGAATGTGCATACATTGTGTGCGGGTAAGCCTGAATCCGATGACCGGGGTAATAATATATGATTGCAGGGCCTTCAGGGAGAACAGTATGAATACTGATGAGGCTACCCTGGTTAAACAAGACATATTATTATTATATATTATTATAGTTGACTAGAGGGACTCATGACTACTTTTTAACAGAATGGGCTGATAGAAAAAAAATCCCAATGGCCTTCTGCCCTTCAAAATATAACGATATGAGTACTTACTAGCAGTCTCCCTGAAGTAAAATTTTACTGCAAGGATGCATGAAGGCCTTAAACAGAATAATAAAAGAATGAATTCCATTTATGCCTTCTGGCTGTCAACCGAAGATATACTAAGTGATCATGAGTATTTACAAGCATTATCCCTAGAGTACTACTTCAATGCAGGGATTTGAGACACTTAAAGATAAAGTTGAGTTCTGGTCATGTGATTGCATTGTGAAAGAAACGGTGTGGAATCTATCAGAAAAGGTTAATCATCAAAATGATAAGAAATTTGGCCAAATCTTGGCAAAGTTACAAGCACTGTACACAGAATGATGTATATGGGACTACACGAGCACATGGCGAAAAAAACCTACCCCCCGATTTTTACGATGTTTCATGTCATATTTAGAATATGAAGGCATTTGAAGAGCCATGCTTTTCAGGGAACATGTTTAATCTGATGTTCTTCCACCCTTGCATAATAACAATGATAACGTTCACAAATTGTTTTTTTACCTTTTCCCAGAACTCAACCTTCTCTTTAACTGATTAAGAAAGGTTTGGACAGGAATAATTTTCAATAATGACCTTCTGCATTTCAACTCATAATGTGTTCAATGATTCAGAACAACTTCTGGGAGTTTCTCTCTCTAAAGTTCATTCCCAGGACTTGGGATTGCCTTTAAAGTTGATACTCTAAGCAAATAAATGTCCCTTAATTTGTTACCTACGGCAAGTATATGTTATTTTTAAGTTTTTCAATTACTTAGTATATCACCAAAAATTCTGTCTACTCGAAATCCTCAATTGAAATGTCTAAAATATCCGCCTCTCTTTGCATAGAAAATCAGTCACGACGCTGGTCTACTATTTATGACCTCACGTCCGGGAGAGAGTATATTCACGTACCCGGATGTTCCATAGCAAACATGTGCAGAGTGATACGATTTTCTGCATATTTTTGTTTCAAAGGCTGAAAAGTCTAATAAATCATAATTCTATGTACAATTCTTTACCTTCCCCTAGTACTTCATAGTATTAATATCAATTCCCCTTTTAAAAATTATGACATATACATGCCAACGATGTGCTATTAGTCGATATTTTCACCATGTAATTTTTGTTTTGGTGTTGAAATCGGCCCAGGCACGGAAGTGAACAGTAGCTGTCTACCCATGCACAGTTCATTACCATACACTACAGCGATCTCCCGATGGTTTCTTCTTCCTTTTTCCCCATGTCTTTCGCCTTCCTTGGCCCTGAACATCCTTCATCTACCAATTCTGACACCGGTAGTCAGGAGCAAGTCTTTGTTAGTTGTTTTTCTTAGCTGGCAACGTCGCTTTCATTCTCTTTCAATTGCCGATAAACATATAACTAGCGCACGTACGTTCCATCACAAGCAAGCAGCGCCTAGAGCAGCGGCTTGGTCTTACCTCCCGATTCTGCTCGCTCCACGAACGTTCATGCAAGAGCCGCATCACTCGCCAAAATATTATAGAGGAAGCGCGCTTGCATGATCTCGTTCAAGTTTGATATTTTACAACATAAAATGTTTAACTGGTACTGTATCCTTTTTTTGAGGCAGTCACACACATCTATGATAAGTACTATCATAGTTCTAGACCTATTCGTTTTACAAAACTGCTCATGTACATCTGATGACAATATTATGCATCCGCCTATTCATAAGTGCACGATTTAACTTTAATTCCTAAGCAGTAAACTCGTCTTAAATCTCTACCAAATAGGTGAATATGAGGATATAAAAAGAAATCAGCGACTGGAAAATGTTGCTTCGTTATTCTTCATTCAAATGAAAACAGAAAATCCATCAAATATACTCCTTAACAACAACAAATCTAAGCTCTGACAGGATAGCATTTACGTAGGGATATCACTGCCATTCACTCTCACTGAGCCCATGACTCCCGTTCGTGACGTCACGGATAGAGGCCCGACTCTACGTGCACTTCCGGGTTTTAGACTTAGATATTTTGGTAGAGTTTACTTGAATAAATTCATTATTCTAAACTTGTTTTGTCGGGTGGACACCATTTGGTGTTATTATGGGGATTAAAAGCTTTCTATTTATGTAATTATCTCAGTATTTGGGATTGTCTTAGAGTATCAACTTTAATAGAATAAAAAAAGGGCGAGTACGGATAGGAATAATTTCCATGGACAATTCGAGGAGTCTGTTGCTATGTCTAATCAACATCCTCCTGCTATCATCCATGAACAGTACAAGCATTATGTTGTGGTTGGATGTGAGATAGACGCAACAAATTAAGGTTTCTACGAAACGCGATTGGTCTGTGTTTGATGAGCAGTAGACTGGAGACACATTAATAATGGTGCATAAGAGAGCTCTTCATTATCATTGTGAATTAGAGAGAGAGAGAGAGAGAGAGAGAGAGAGAGCGAGAGAGTGAGGGGAGAAGGGAAGAGTGAGAGAAAAAGGGAGAGAGAGAGAAGAAGAATAAAGAAGAAAAGATAGACAGAGAGAGACAGAGAGAAGGAATGACAAGATAGGCTGGTCATGTTATGCGGAAGAGTCATTTTGTTTTTGTAATGTTTTATATTTCTTACTTGTGTGCAGTTGCCTGTAAGTGCAATTTTTTTTTTTTTTAATAGGTTATTTGTTAAGTTTTCCAAGATAAATCTAAAAACATAAAGTCGATAGGGCTGGTTAGAGTCTCAACCGGCAAAATTAATTGTCATATAATTTATCTTTTTTTTCAAAGAGTGTCCTCACACCTTGTATTTCACACAAAAGGGACTATAAAAGTGGAATTTAATAGGTACATGTAGGTTAACAACAATACTCACTACAACCATAAAAGGAAATTGAGTTATTAGCTGTTTCCAAGAAGTGCATGTTTTCCTGATGATATTCATGAATCAAAAACATTTCATTTTCAATTTCATTGACCTAGGGCCCGTTTCACAAAGCCTTTTTTCAATGACAAATGACAAAAGTCAGTGACAAATCTGCTGATAACCAATCAGAAGCAAGGATTTCAGTAGCTTATAACAACAACTGTCGCTTGTCACTGATGACAAACTTTGTGAAACACCCCCTTGGATTCTTGCTATCAAAAGCACCTCTTGACTTTAAAAAAAAAGCCAAAAGCCTCAAATTTCTTTATCTTTTAAAACATATTTATGTTTAGGAAATTACAACATAAACAATGGCGTGACAGTTTCAAGTAGTGCAGAAAAAAGAGAGAAATCATATAAAACAACTTCCGTGTGAATAATCTTTTGGTGATGATCACTAAGATATTGTGCGTTGAGAGCCAGAAATGCGTTTACTCACATATTTTAAGGCAGATTTAACAGCCTTCTAGCTCAAGCTCTAAAAAAATGATGAAACACATGTAGTAAAAGAACATAAGAAAGTGTTCATTGCCGATATCAAACAAATTATCGAAAATAATATCGCTAGTGATGTTTGTTTGTCTCGCAATGTATGGTCAACAAGGGATCTAAGAGATCACGACGTTTTGTGTGCCGCTGCAACACTTCGCAGGTGATAAAATATATTGTAAGCAAGCGACTTTGACAGACATTTGAAATGCTTTGTAAAAATAAAAAAAAAGAGTATTTTATGAAGAAAAAACGTAATACCGTAATTTGGAGGGAAAAACGGAGTAATTCCAGCAAAAACGGAATAGTTGGCAGCTCTGATAATATAGTCCAAATTCACAAAAGTGTTTTTTTCTTTTAAACCTCATGGTTTTATACCTTTATATAAAGCGTAGTACACCAGTGTCCTCATGTCCGATAATAGGGGCAACATTTTTGTTTCTGCACACTTATTTATGCTTATTCTAGGTCGAGTAGGGGGTTTCACCATGGTGTAGACCACAGGTTAAATTTAAACCTGTTTTTTTTTTTTTTTGTTGTTGACAATATGACTCTATTCTACTAAGATTAAGCTCGTGCGAAATTGGGTTTAACATGTGTGTATCTGTGTGTATTGGTTTTTTTACAGACGTGTATCAATCAGATATGATTATTTACGTCTGGGGACCGACCTTTAAACGTCACCATCCAAAAGACGTGACTCAGTTTCGAACATGCGTCTTCGGCTCAATCAGTTTGTAACTTCCATTGTTAGCTGGATTACAGGCGTACGCCACAACACCTAGAAGTTGCGTGTAGTCTCAGGTCTAAGTTTTCCTTTGTTTAATAAACGTGACCGTAGATTGCGTGTCGGGATTAAATGAATTCGTAGAAAACGGGCCCACATGTTTGACGTGTCCCATCCTCCCCCACCCTCCCTACATACAACGCAAAAGTGTGACGAGCTTGAACACCAACTGACAACATAATCGAGTGATTGTATGTTAATCATAAGGAATATCAAGGACATATGATACAATAGAATTCAAGCACAATATAGTTCCTGGAAGAGGGAAAAAAGTTCCTCCATGTCTACATGACTTATTAAAGTGAGTCATACTATCAAGGGCATTACTGAACAATAAAGAATGCAATAACAGTTCTAAAAAAAAAACTAAATAAGTAAATGAGGGGGAAAAAGGTTTATCTACTGCTGCAAATATGCCCCTCTTTCTCATCTAGCAATCAAGGTGATGACTGCAATTGACTGCAATTATCGAGTATCTTTGTCTCAGATTCTAAACAAAATCCTGGATTTAGCTCATGCTGCAATCATAATTATAAACCTTTAGGGCAGTCAGGAATCCCATGACGTTTACAAGCCTGATTATGTTGATATATGGTATATGATGTTGATATATGGTGATTATTTTACCTGACTGCTAAGAAAGCATAACTGCTTGTAAGTAAGCAACCAGACGGCCGACAGCTTTAGGTCCTCTCCGAGGGACCCGGTAACGAGGATTAATGCCTTACCAAAGGGCACTAGCGCATCGACTTGGTTTCGAACCCGGGTCACCGGATCACGAGACCACTGCTCTACCGACTGAGCTATCGCGCCTCCTCTTATCAAGGTATTTATGATTGGAGTGCGAAATTTCAAAAATTGTTTTTATAACACTACAGTCTATTGGGGAAAATGAGTATGGTAAAACGGGCCACTCAAAGATTTTTAGTTTTTTGAGTCACTTTATGATCATTTGGAAGCGCAATTTTTATAGGGCTTCAATATTACACCATATCACAGACGCTGATAACACGTAGGGCCATGCATCTCAGATTTGGCAATGTGAAACATAATTTTCTTGTATAGCTATTTTTGCCAACGAAAGGGACATTGAGTTTATTGTTTATGCAATTTTAAACAGGCTACATATGGTTGCACATTATGTTTTCACACAGGCATTGCCGGGTCACTTTCATACCTTGTTAAATTCTTGACCTTACAATAACTACAGTAGTTGAATATGTGAAAATAAAGTGTTTGTTAATTTACGAGCAAAGACAATTTCATCATATAAACTTTTAATCATTCAACACATACATTTATCCACACCTGTTTTCTACATTTAAAACTCTCATTCTCTCTCTCTCTCCTTCTCTATTATCTCCCTTCCTCTCTTTCTCTACACTCTCTCTCTCTCTCTCTCTCTCTAGTTTTTCTTTCTTTTTCTCTATGTGTCTCTGTCTCTCTGTCTCTTTATCTCTCTCTCTCCCTCTCACACTATCTTTCTTTCTCTGCCTCAGTCTCTCTCTACCTGTCTCTCCCTCTCTCTCTTTCTGTCTCCGTCTCTCTCTCTCTTCCTCCCACCATCTTTCTCTTGCTCTCTCCTTCTCTCTCTCTCTCTCTCTCACTCTCTCTCTCTCTCATCTTCTACACATATTATACCTTTCTCTAAAAAATAATTTCCCATCAACTCCTAACCAAAGCCTAGGGAAATCTCCAGAAATTCTCCATCTGAATAATTCATAGGAAAGCCCGGCCTTTCCTCAAGTGCACTAAACAGCTTGTGGTAATATATATTCACCAACAAGTTCTGAGAAATCTAGGAATGAGGACGTGCCAATATTCATGTCGCAGAACTCCATATTTCTATCATGAAATAAATGTAACATGACCAAACATTCAATCACTCAAGAATCGAGTATAAATCCCATTCCAACCTCTCAAGATATAATACTTCAGATATTTTCTATTTCGCAATTCTGAGAAATACAATTGCCAAGTTGAGGATTAATTTTCAAACGAGAGTAGGGTGTCTCTATCTTTAGCAACATAACCTTTGCGTAGTGATTATGTACACACAAAGTCAATGGGATAGATTTACCAGAGAAGGGCACTTAGTCTTAAGGGGTTGTGCTTTGCTTTCCATGGTGGAAAGGTCATGAAAATTAATATCAAATATTCTGTGTTGCATTTTATTGACAATTGACATTTTCTAATTCTGCAATGTTTTCACAGTATCTAACCTTTGAGGTTTCATTTCATAGAAATTTATTGAAGACACTGATCACAATTAATATATCTATTTCTTTAGGGTGGAATCCCGGCCCCCTTCTCCGTGGTCGGAATGACCGCATGTGTGCTACCAAAATGTCCGGTAAAGGGATACTTTTTGTGCGACAAAGTCTGGCCTGAGAATTGTAAAAAAAAGGGGTGCATTTGACTTTTCACCCGGAGATTTCTTTAAAAAGGGGGTGTTTTTTCTTTTTTTCTCTCATCTCTTTGGACTCCTGAGAAGGGGTACATTGAGCATTTTTCTGGATTTAGGGGGGTCTCCAAGGCAGGAAAAGCCAGCGAAAAGCCTGTGAAAGGGGGGTTCCGGAATGTTGGCAGTCCTCAGATTGGGGGTGCTTTCAAAAAGAGGGAACAAGCATACGCATACCCTAAATAACACTGAGAGGGGGGGGGGGGGGGGGGGGGGTGGCCGGGGGTGGAATAGCTATCCACTTTACTTATTCTTGTCAAAGATGGTAAAGAATCAATTTTATCAGACAGAGGTTTGTGATTTTTGTTTATTCATTGGAACTTTCAGCTGCAGTAATATGCAGAAAGAGGCCGTGCAAGTTAAAGTGTACAGGTTTTGATGCACGTTGATCATTGCTCAAGTCCATCTATCTTTTGACATCTGTACATGTATATACAATGAATGCATCAGTATGGTGATGTAGCCTGGGGAACATGTTAACATTTCATCACAAATTAAATGCAATCTCCACCCCCATAAAAAAAAAAAATTAAAAAAAAAAAAAAATAGTATACAAAAGCAAAAGGCAGATTTAGTAATCTGGATATTGTAAAGAGAGCCCTCAAAATCTAAACAACAAAAAAGCTGTCAACAAATAAATGACTACATTATACAAAACATGGCCACCAAGGATATCTCAAATATCCCCCCCCCCCAAAAAAAAAAAACAAACAAACAAACAAACAAACATAATGGCCCAAATTCTCAAAGGAGGTTTGTCAATAAACCTAGGTTTATATGCGTCATATGACGCGTTTTGACAAACCTTGGTTTATGTGTATCATCATCATCAATAGTGATCTGTCAGTTCATGACAGGTTCAGTGACCCATTCAAAATTCCATATCAAGTGTCTCTCCAAGTCCCTCTCCAAGTTCCTCGGTCTTGAGCCAACCGTTTCATAGTCTCATACCCCGTCGCTCCACATTGTGTGATTACATCGTCTAAAAAGCCTTTACGAGGTCTTCCCCTCTTCTTCTTTCCATGAATACAACCTTTTATGACCCTGAGCATCATATGACGCACATAAACCTAGGTTTGTCGACAAACCTCCTTTGTGAATTTGGGCCAATAAGGTGCTTGAAAATGGCATTTCAAAGAAAGAAATATCATGATTCCTTTTTTGGTTTGATACTAAATGTTTGCCTCTACACAATCAAGATCTAAGGGGGTGCGAATACTTGATGACTGACATTTACTTAGTAACCTTTTAAACATCTTTTCCACGAAAATGCCTCTCCTACGTAATAATTAATCTTGTTCTGTTGTCAGAATGAAAATGTCAAACCTTTTGTAATTTCCTGAAACCATGGATGTACAACATGTATATATATACCAGAGAGGAAATTAAAGGATTTGAGTTGAAGAATGTAATTTTGTAAGACTTCAAAATTGAAGGGAGGGCGTTGGTGAGAAAAGTGAGATGCAGAGAAGCATTGAAGGAGAGAGAGAGGAAGAGGGAGAGAGACACACAGAGAAAGAGAGAGAGACACACACAGAAAGAGAGAGAGAGAGAGAGAAAGAGAGAGGACAGAGGGGAAAAGAGGGAGAGAGGAAGAGAACAAGAGAGAGAGAGAAATGAAAAAGAGACTTACAGAGCAGAAAGAGAGGAGGGAGATCGAAGAAGAGGGAGAAAGAGAGAAGGGGGGGGGGGTAATCCACAAAATAGTTCTGATACTTTTATCTTATAAAAGAACACCCTACTGGGAAAACCTTGCCTTTTTTTTGGACGAATATTCAACTACAGGAAATATCAGCTCATACACACATTGTGTGGTCTGACACATGCTCTGTGTTAAAATAATTTTTTGTCAAAGATGTTGGGTTAGGGTTAGTGTCGCTATCATGTTTTTAGTATAGCTATAGGGTAAGGTTCAAGGGTTAGGTATGGAGTTGACTCCAGGGTTGAAGTATGGTTGATGGAGGGACACTGACCACGAAGCATGTGCCCTAGAACCACATACAAAGTCAAACTTGGTCATACAGGCCATCCAATGGAAACAGAGACAGTGACAGCTGTCGGCAGGTGGACTTTCTAGACAGGATCTACGACACACATTTCTTTCTCAAGGGAGACAAAATACATGGCAACTATACAGAGGTCGCATTTAGAGGGAAATAGCCACTATTAAAGACAGGTTTGACTATAGATAGAAAGAATGATTAAATGAAAAAGTAGAGGAAGGATTGACTTACTGAGGTCCAGTTTGTCCGAGGTCTTGACCAGAAGGCCAATATACATAGACAGAATGATTAAATGAAAGAGTAGAGGAAGGATTGACTTACTGAGGTCCAGTTTGTCCGAGGTCTTGACCAGAAGGTCAGGCTTGATCAAAGGTAGCTTGGTCTCCACCAGGTTACGCAAGGTCAACGAGAGGTCGCGAAGAAGGAAGAATGCTCGGATCGCCTACAGCAAGATGATGAACAGGAGGAAGATTTAAATGCACAAACAAGCAACATCATATTAATACACATACATGATAA
Source organism: Strongylocentrotus droebachiensis (assembly GCA_035222895.1). Lineage (NCBI taxonomy): Eukaryota > Metazoa > Echinodermata > Echinoidea > Camarodonta > Strongylocentrotidae > Strongylocentrotus > Strongylocentrotus droebachiensis. The sequence goes on along the minus strand of JAVYIG010015089.1, from coordinate 28,572 downwards.
AAATGCTGGTAAATCTTCACATTATTAATCATACAGTCAGATGGCTTTACATTGGGAGTCAGTGGTCATGTTGAGGCTTTATACAGAGAAACGACTTGGTTCCAAAGAGGTAATAACCCTGGCCCATGGAAGCTCATAAATCTTGTAACGATCACATTGTATTTCTTCTTTGGCCTTTGGTTCATTTGAATTTTCTATTTGCATGAGATATTTTGAGCTTCTTTCTTTTAATTGAAAGAAAGAAAAATGTAAGATAGAATAAAGATATTCTTATATCTTCAATAATGGAAGGTCAAAAATTTGTGAAAATTTAGACATGGAGGAGAAATTTTATCCCTGCATATCAATATTTTAATACTATGAATAAAACTATGAATGGAGAAGCAGTAGGCAGCATATCAACCAATCAAGGATATCATTTTTACCAGGAATTAAACCCAAGTAAAAACATTGCAGTTGTTGATGTATGCCATAAACTCTCTGCTTGTATTCTTTCATCTTTGAAGAAAGAAAAAAAAAATAGAAAAAAATAAATAAATAAATAAATAAATAAATAAATAAATCATTTTTATAAAGCTTGAGAAGAGCTGAGTTACTTACTCTCCTTGTCCTTTCTAGCTCTCCAGAGGGCAGCCTCTTGGTGAAGTCTATCCCTGTCAAAGGTGTGCCAGTAGGGGGCAGCAGAATGGATTCGTCCATCATCAGGTACTCCACATTCAGGGGGCGTTTCTAATGATCAAAACGTCATACAAGTAATAGAAATTTACAAATGCCCAGTAAAAGTTTTGCACCTTACATGGCCAAAGGAAATCTTAAGTTCTGGTAATGATTTGATACAGAAATCAAACAAAACTTACACCAAATGTTCAAAGAGAGCAAAGAAATAGTAATTGAGGAACGATTTCGGTATAAATTGTGTAACAGCTGAGAAATGAGCAGGAGAATGAGAAGGAAAATTGGAAAATGAGAGCCGGGTTGGCTAATATTGTTATGAAGCCTCGTTCCGGGCCATATGATCTACTTAGAAGCTTGCGCTGGTGGTATTTTTAACAATTTTTGTTATGAGGCCTAGTTGTCAACTAAACTAGATGTCCATATTAACCAATAGATAGTTAGTTGATAAGTTTATAAAGTATCTATACGTGCAGGCTTAAATCTAAATCTCAAGGTATATTCTAAAAAGTTTCATGATTACAATAGTTTCTAGTTTGACAGTACAGTCAAACCTGTCTATAAAGGCTACCCAAGGAAAACCAGAGAAAGTGGCCATTATGAAAGGTGGCTTTTCTAGACAGGTTCTACAACACACTTTTCTTTATCGAGGGAGACAAAATACATGGCCACTGTAGACAGTTGGGCTTTCTAGAATGGTGGCCATTAAGACAGGTTTGAGTGTACTATGTAGAACAGAGCACCATTGCAATGTACACTCACCTTCATACTTTGATATTCATCATCAAACATGTCTAAGAAGAGTTCATCTCCCTTGTAGAAGGTCCTTAGGAGCAGAACACTCTCCTCCTTAGCACCCTGGTAGTCAAGGTAAACAGATAAAAACATATTCAATTGTTTAGGCTCTAGTCATAGCAAACATTCATACTGCACTCTATCATTGAATGATTATAAAACCTGCACTAAAGGCCTCTATGTCATTTAATTTTTGTGTATATATGCTTTCTCCTATTTTAACGAGAAATAAATCAGACTCTAAACGAATAACCCTATCAATTATAATGGGCTTTTTATGTTGGTGTATTATTTACAAACATATCAAAGAATCCCTCAACCTCTACCAAGATGTTCTGGACAAAGTCTCCACTAAAAGACTCAAATATTTTGGTTACGTTCTAAGAATGCAACCCACAAGGTACCCAAAGAATGGCTGTTGGAGGTAACGTCACAGGAAATCGACCCAGAGGCTGTCCACCCAAAAGATGACTTGACTGCATCTCAGAGGACTGCAAAGCAAGATCCATAACCAGGCTGACAGATGCATCAAGACTGGCTGCAGGTAGAACTACCTGGCATACCATCACCATATACAAGCCATCACGAGGACCCCTGCCTGCCTGGACGGCATAAGTCAAGTCAAGTACGTCACATATTATTCACTGTTGATTTTATATTTATATTATGCATTATTACAAATAACTGCATAGTGCTTAAAAGACTAATAAACTAAAATGATGATTCTACCTCTACACAGGCTACATGTCCATCTACTCGGAAGCACTTTGCTTTGATGTAACTGAAGACCAAATTCTTGAGAACAAGGCAAGCCATCTCCAAATTATGTCAGGGAATTACACATTTGGAAATCGATCGACAACAAATTTATAAGATGAAATGTCGAACAAGGAGCAAGTTTCACCCCCCTGCATCCATGCAAGCTATCTTTCCATCTATGACTTTAAATATATATCTATGGTTGAGCTTACCTCTACACAGGCTAGGTGTCTATCTTCTAGGAAGCACTTTGCTTGGATGTTACTGAAGACTAGTTGCTTGAGAAGGAGGCAACCCATCTCAAGGTAAATCATGTCATTTCATCTATGAGTTATATATATATCTATGGTTGAGCTTACCTCTACACAGGCTAGGTGTCTGTCTTCTAGGAAGCACTTTGCTTGGATGTTACTGAAGACTAGTTGCTTGAGAAGGAGGCAACCCATCTCAAGGTAAATCATGTCATTTCATCTATGAGTTATATATATCTATGGTTGAGCTTACCTCTACACAGGCTAGGTGTCTGTCTTCTAGGAAGCACTTTGCTTGGATGTTACTGAAGACTAGTTGCTTGAGAAGGAGGCAACCCATCTCAAGGTAAATCATGTCATTTCATTTATGAGTTATATATATCTATGGTTGAGCTTACCTCTACACAGGCTAGGTGTCTATCTTCTAGGAAGCACTTTGCTTGGATGTTAGTGAAGACTAGTTGCTTGAGAAGGAGGCAACCCATCTCAAGGTAAATCATGTCATTTCATCTATGAGTTATATATATATCTATGGTTGAGCTTACCTCTACACAGGCTAGGTGTCTATCTTCTAGGAAGCACTTTGCTTGGATGTTAGTGAAGACTAGTTGCTTGAGAAGGAGGCAACCCATCTCAAGGTAAATCATGTCATTTCATCTATGAGTTATATATATATCTATGGTTGAGCTTACCTCTACACAGGCTAGGTGTCTGTCTTCTAGGAAGCACTTTGCTTGGATGTTACTGAAGACTAGTTGCTTGAGAAGGAGGCAACCCATCTCAAGGTAAATCATGTCATTTCATCTATGAGTTATATATATCTATGGTTGAGCTTACCTCTACACAGGCTAGGTGTCTGTCTTCTAGGAAGCACTTTGCTTGGATGTTACTGAAGACTAGTTGCTTGAGAAGGAGGCAACCCATCTCAAGGTAAATCATGTCATTTCATCTATGAGTTATATATATCTATGGTTGAGCTTACCTCTACACAGGCTAGGTGTCTGTCTTCTAGGAAGCACTTTGCTTGGATGTTACTGAAGACTAGTTGCTTGAGAAGGAGGCAACCCATCTCAAGGTAAATCATGTCATTTCATCTATGAGTTATATATATATCTATGGTTGAGCTTACCTCTACACAGGCTAGGTGTCTGTCTTCTAGGAAGCACTTTGCTTGGATGTTACTGAAGACTAGTTGCTTGAGAAGGAGGCAACCCATCTCAAGGTAAATCATGTCATTTCATCTATGAGTTATATATATCTATGGTTGAGCTTACCTCTACACAGGCTAGGTGTCTGTCTTCTAGGAAGCACTTTGCTTGGATGTTAGTGAAGACTAGTTGCTTGAGAAGGAGGCAACCCATCTCAAGGTAAATCATGTCATTTCATCTATGAGTTATATATATCTATGGTTGAGCTTACCTCTACACAGGCTAGGTGTCTGTCTTCTAGGAAGCACTTTGCTTGGATGTTACTGAAGACTAGTTGCTTGAGAAGGAGGCAACCCATCTCAAGGTAAATCATGTCATTTCATCTATGAGTTATATATATCTATGGTTGAGCTTACCTCTACACAGGCTAGGTGTCTATCTTCGAGGAAGCACTTTGCTTGGATGTTACTGAAGACTAGTTGCTTGAGAAGGAGGCAACCCATCTCAAGGTAAATCATGTCAATTAATCTATGAGTTATATATATCTATGGTTGAGCTTACCTCTACACAGGCTAGGTGTCTATCTTCTAGGAAGCACTTTGCTTGGATGTTACTGAAGACTAGTTGCTTGTGAAGGAGGCAACCCATCTCAAGGTAAATCATGTCATTTCTTCTATGAGTTATATATATCTATGGTTGAGCTTACCTCTACACAGGCTAGGTGTCTATCTTCTAGGAAGCACTTTGCTTGGATGTTACTGAAGACTAGTTGCTTGTGAAGGAGGCAACCCATCTCAAGGTAAATCATGTCATTTCTTCTATGAGTTATATATATCTATGGTTGAGCTTACCTCTACACAGGCTAGGTGTCTATCTTCTAGGAAGCACTTTGCTTGGATGTTAGTGAAGACTAGTTGCTTGAGAAGGAGGCAACCCATCTCAAGGTAAATCATGTCATTTCATCTATGAGTTATATATATCTATGGTTGAGCTTACCTCTACACAGGCTAGGTGTCTATCTTCTAGGAAGCACTTTGCTTGGATGTTACTGAAGACTAGTTGCTTGAGAAGGAGGCAACCCATCTCAAGGTAAATCATGTCATTTCTTCTATGAGTTATATATATCTAGGGTTGAGCTTACCTCTACACAGGCTAGGTGTCTATCTTCTAGGAAGCACTTTGCTTGGATGTTACTGAAGACTAGTTGCTTGAGAAGGAGGCAACCCATCTCAAGGTAAATCATGTCATTTCATCTATGAGTTATATATATCTATGGTTGAGCTTACCTCTACACAGGCTAGGTGTCTATCTTCGAGGAAGCACTTTGCTTGGATGTTACTGAAGACTAGTTGCTTGAGAAGGAGGCAACCCATCTCAAGGTAAATCATGTCATTTCTTCTATGAGTTATATATATCTATGGTTGAGCTTACCTCTACACAGGCTAGGTGTCTATCTTCTAGGAAGCACTTTGCTTGGATGTTACTGAAGACTAGTTGCTTGAGAAGGAGGCAACCCATCTCAAGGTAAATCATGTCATTTCATCTATGAGTTATATATATCTATGGTTGAGCTTACCTCTACACAGGCTAGGTGTCTGTCTTCTAGGAAGCACTTTGCTTGGATGTTACTGAAGACTAGTTGCTTAAGAAGAAGGCAAGCCATCTCAAGAGTAACAGGACGGATGCAGCTATTGAGCTGACAGCTCTGGTTCATCAAGGCGATCAGTCGCTCAACCAGAACAGAGTTGTAAAAGGCTTTATTCTGGAATAGAACCATTGATAATCAAGTGTTATATTTAGAAATACATATTATAGATAAAGGCCACCGATAGCTTTGGTCAACTAGCAAGAATTGAATCAATATCCATACAAATTTGCAAATGAAAGAAACTGTGAAAAGACTCATTTCCGAGAAATCAGAAAAAGACCTAGGAAACTACCTGTTACATGCTTAAAATGGCTTACATAATGTACAAATATATTTCACATTGATGTATCAATCTCCTTCTCTAAGACAAAATTTACCTCCTGGTTGATCTATGTTCATACATACCTCTACCCTGTTTGTGAGTAAGACTCCATCCAAAAGCTTTTCTTTGATTCCTACAAGGACACACGAGTGAAGGAAAAGGTAATAAGCAATTTAAAAATATATCTATGGCTAATAATTTATTAGGATATAGGTTACTGGTATTGTACCAATAAATGAGTACATACAGTACATGTCTGTGTGTTATCTGCTATAACCTTGTAAAGCACACAGGAAGATTCAATACAATAACATAGACATTTACAGTAATAAAAAAATTGTGTAACTATTTACTCTAAGTCTTTTCTTATATACATTGATGGTAAAATCAAAACCAATGGTTAAGCAAGGGAATAATTTTGTTTCTATGAAACTTTTAAGATAATTTAACAATGTTGGATAAATGTACATACATGACCATGAATTGGGAAAAGATTGACATTCTGCAAACGTCATGTTAAATCCAGTGAAAAGAAATTCTTGAACTCACCCTCATTAGAACCAATAGCATACAGCAGACATAGGGCAAACAATGCTCTGTAATCACCATGGTTACAATCCAAAGAATTCAAAACACAGCTAAAGTATGGTCTGAAGAAAGAAAAACAAATAGAGGACTAAGTAATTTTTGAGAGGAAAATAGGTGCATTGGATGAATAATTCAGAGGGAAAAACTTAAAACAGTACTTTATTAGCAAAAAAATGTAATAGGGCATCTTGTGCTAATGGGTGAATGAATACCTTCAGGAAGTTTAATATCTTTAAATGCTGAAAGAAAGATTGCTGTACTGGTCATTCTTGCCCATGCATAACAACCTTGATGCTATTAAAATCAAGCATGGGGGACTTCAGAAAGAAAACAAATACAAGCCTAATTCTCTGTGACATAGTTCCGACAAAGGTAATACAGTGAAACCTGTCTATAAAGACCACCCAAGGCACACAAGAAAGTAGTCTTTACAGGCAGGTGGTCTTTATGTACAGATTCTTTTAGTAAATGTTTCAATAAGAAACCATTTTCAAGGGGAAACAAAAAATGTGGTATTTGTAGACAGGTGGTCACTTATTAAAGCAGGTTTGACTGTACATATTTCAATCCCAACACGTAACCTGTAAAACCGCTTTGGTCCTCCAAAACCATCTCCCTGGTATGTGATGCAAAGCCATATTTCATTCAATTTGGACCGAGAATCCTGTCTGTAGGTGCTACTAGAGGCGTTGTGGACAAGTCACCGGACTGTGAACCACAAGGTACGGGTTCGAATCCTAGCCACAACACTAACGTCCTTTGGCAGGACGTTTATCTACTATTTGCCACGCTCCAACCAGATAAGGTAAATGGGTACCAGGTGGGATTATTCCTTGATAAGGCATTCCGGAGCTAAAGCTATGGTTATCATCTCCAAAGCTCATTGGAAGCACATAGGGACGTTATATCATAATGTGTTATGTGCTATACAAGAACGGATTGTTATTATTATTCCTAGCTACCGGGTAATAAATATTTCTGTGAAGTTGCACTGAAAGAACTGCATGAAGGGGGAAATGTACATACCCTAATTAACGGTGTATTAACCGCACCTTTTTGCTGCCGAAAAAAATTCAAAGTCGGGGGTGTGGTTAATACCAAAATTGTTTTTTTTTTTTTTCTTTTTAATTATTATTTTTTTTTTTTTAAGTTTCGATTTATGCCCCTCCACCTGGCGCTATGCCTGGCAATGTCTCCCAGCTCAGTAATCGGTGTGTTGACTCACCACTCGAAAACTAGAACAACACTCACTTTTGTCTGTCATCTTGGTTTGAAAGTAATCTTTCTGATAGATTTCAATATGTAGTTGATAAAAATAATTCCTCCAATTTTTCTTCTATTACATGGCGTACCACAAGGTTCTATCCTAGGTCCTCTACTGTTTTTTAAGTCGGCAAAAAAAAAAAGTCGGCGAAAAAGAGGGGTGCGGTTAATACACGAGGGCGGTTTATACAACGTTAATTACGGTACCTTGTTGAAAGATTAAGTTCTGCTCTCTGAAGTGTAGCGGCTATACGTTTCTCTTCATCGGTGCTATTAGAATCTACCAATGGACTAGTCGCAGACGTTGAGATAGCACTGCTGGTATTGCTGGTGGAGTCAGACTCACCTGAAACAAGAAAGATAGGCAGCAAAAACTTATCAATAACAGCTTTCTAATAACTGTCTTTAGAGAGCAGCAACCATGCTCTTCTCTTCTCTTTAAATTCGACCGTTTAGCTATTCCCGTTTGGAAACTTGATATCACAACTACATATTCTGAGATTTTCATGGTCGCAGCTACTATTGTACGGACGTAGGCGCTATTTGAAATTTTTCTCGAAAGCTGAAGTGTTTTAGGGCCTAAATTTTCTAGTGCTTATAATACATCCACAGGGGCATCCAAATGTATCAAAATGGTAAAGAATCACTATCCACCCAATTTTCAAAATTTCCCCAAACTTTGTATTACCTTTAATTGCATATTTTTCAAACATGCACTGACCTGTTTCTCTCATTTTCATATAGCTATTCAAAATTAATTTGACACCACAGTGGACTTGAGTTTTTTTTTAAAGGCCTTTCCTAATGCACACATCAAAAAATTTACTTGTAAAAACAAGTTGGTCAAGCAAACAAAGATTTCTTACTTGTTACACCAGAGCTTGAGTTATCTGGTGTAGGAGATGCTCTCCCTTCTCTATCTGCTTCAGGCATGTCTTCCTCCTCCTCATCATCACCCTCCTCCTCTTCTCTCCTCCTCGTCCTACCACCTACTCCTCCTACAGCTCCTCTCATCACCCCCTCATCATCTCCCTCATCATCACCGTCATCATCACCGTCATCATCCTCGGTAGCTGCTATAGCAACAACAGGACCGTCAGTCCGCCCTTGGTCTACCTCCGTGCCCCCGTCGCCGTCGATGTCCTCGGTGGGCGAGTCCACGTCGCGGTAGTTGGGTCTCCGCCTCCTCTCCTTCATCTCCCTCCCGGTTCTATCCCGGTTGCTGTCCAGGGAGATCTCCAGGCTCTCCGATGGCTCCACGAATGCGCAGCATGTCTGATGATGATGGGAGTAATAAATAAATAATATTGGATATTTATATAGCGCACATATCCACCATGCATGGTGCTCAAGGTGCTCCAACTATTACCCCGGCTCTGCTAGGCAGCTGATTTCGGTGCTCACAGCATTCAAGGAATTCCTTCCTACCGGTACCCATTTAACACCCGGGTGGAGAGTGGCAAATGTAGATTAATATCTTTGAAACCTTTGCCTACTTTTGTAGACTAATGGAACAAATAGTGGCCTGCAATATTAGACTATTGTCACACATCTTTAGTCTGGAGTTTCAGTACGCACCAAACAGAAGTTAAAAGACTGATGTATAATCAGCATAAAGGGCAATTTGTTTGATGTGTACCCTGGTTGACATATTCATTTCAATACCATTATTCTACCTTTAAAACTGAAGAATCGCTTGATGTGACCAATGGTTTCTGGCATCACTTCATAATGAGGTGTGTATATAGAGGTGTATATAGAGGTGTGTTTGGACAAGACAAAATGCAACTCACTCCTATACCGCTGATGTCTGTAGGCTGGTCTGCTATCGTCTTGTAAGTACCATTGAAGATTATATCAACTAGCTGACATACTAGAGGCTGCTGCTTCATTATGAGGAATACCTGATATAATTGGGGGGAAAAAACATCAGAGTGAAAGAGTAATCCTTTCTTTGCAATAGAATTGTATAAAACTACAAAAACCATGTGTAATGTTACTTGAAAGAGGCAGTTACAATTTTTAAAAAAGTGTTACTTGAATAAAACCACATGTATAATGTACGTTTGCAAGGGGCAGTTACAATAACAAATAAAAGCGATACTTGAATAAAACCACATAAAATAGTGTTGAAAGGTAATATTGAGAAGTTGTATTAAGCTCTCTTTCCATCTCTGTGATTTGGTTCAATTATAACAAGAACCCTAATTTTTTTTTTTTTGAAAGGTACATATCGAGGGTTCAGTGACACATATTTTACCAAAATGAGTATTTGATATCAAAATGTTCAGAAAAATGTGGGCTGTCCAGGAAACACAAAGACTTAACACCACCCAACACCCTATTGAAGTCAATGGTCAGTGAAACATAGACTTAACTCCTCAAGTGCTCATTAACACATAAACCACTTTTTCTCAAAATGGCCAAAATGGAGTTACGTCTTTGTGTCACTAACCCCTCAATATATGCAATTGTAAAAGACAAAACAAACGACATCAAGTTTGTTTTTAGTCATTTTACATTACTATGATAAAACACTGATGCTTTCCGAAGTAACAATATTCACTAATTGCAGGATGTAACAACATTCATTTTTCCAATGCATAGAGAATATTTGATTCTTTTACTGGATACTAGATTATAATACAAATCTTTAGGCTTTACATCTTGATATATCATTTAGTAAATGCTCACATTTTCCAAACTGCATGAAAAAGATATATTGTGGATTGGGATCAAGTATTGTCTTTGAATATACCTAGACAGATTGGGGATGTCTAAGACCAGGGGGGCGTTTCACAAAACTTGTCATCAATGACAAATGACAATTTTTGTTATAAGCTACTGAAATCCTTGCTTCTGATTGGTTATCAGCAGATTTGTGACTGATTTTAGTCATTTGTCATTAATAAAAGGCTCTGTGAAACGGGTCCCTGTAGTACCTACCTGAGAGAGTAGAAACAGAGCTACCACGGAGCTAATGGCCGGCGAATTCGACTGTAAAGATAAACAATGGAATATAAATTATTGCATTCATGTTTTTAAAATGTATTATATCACAATACATAATTTCTCATTTTAGTTTTTGTATTAGATTATAAAGAAACATTCTTTTATATCAACAAGCTGAGATGTATTATGTTTCAATGAAAAGTTTATGAATGCTCTAGACTAAAAGTGCAGACTATTTCAGACAATTACTAAAACATTCTTTTAAGCATTGCATATTCCCCAATGAGACACATTTTAGTAGTTTGGGTAAGCAGGACTTAACAGCTGCTTTAGTAAAACAATAATATGGTATAAGTATAGCATTTATTATTCATATCAGAAATTCTACTTCTTCTGGTTTATATAATATATCTTCATAACTGGAAATTATTTAAGCATACACTGTACACACAATGGGCCACAATACAATAATGATCAAAGTACAAACATAAAATCCTCTGGGAGGACTTTAAGCCATCAGTCCCCTGATTGCTTACTTACAAGCATACACATGCTTTCTTAGCAGTCAGGTAAAACATACATTATTCCCCTGATTGTTTACTTACAAGCATACACATGCTTTCTTAGCAGTCAGGTAAAACATACATTACCGGTACATACAAAAATAGGAAGAAAAATCTTAGAGACAAAAACAAAAAATGTTAATAGAGGACGAGACATTTGAAATGTCTCAAATGAAGAAAAAGCATTGCTTTCTTCCTTCATTTCATTTGTTGTAAACACATAGATTTTTTGTTATGTCTACAGATAACATCGTTTGCTTCCTTTATACAACTCCAAATAAACATTACAGAATGAGACCAAACAAAGGTCAGCTTACAGCTTTGCCATGTGACCTCGTCTTGGTCATGGAGGAGACATAGAGAGGCACAAGTAGTCTGTTGAGGAGGTGGTTGGTCAGGACGACGTTAAGGCCATCGATGCCGATGTTGAGGATGTCGTTCAGGTAGTGGAGGTGGTCGAGGTGCTCGGCGACCAGGGTAGACAAAAAACTTTTGCTTTGGTGACTGAAAAATAGGACGTTGGGTTCAAGATGAGGAAATAAATCAGGTATAAATGTAGGAATGGAATTCTTCCTTTCGTTATTGAATGTACACACAATAGTTCTTTTAACTATTTGATTGCCACTTACAATTTTGATGTAGGTCATGTTTGTGTAAAGTCTATACAAAAATTATAGCAATGAAACAATAAGGGTGAAAATAAATGCTATTTACTTGGAAGTGAAATAAAATCGAAAATAGAATCGACAGTTCAAACAGCAATAGGAACCCAATCAAACTTTTGAAAGTACAACTCAAGAAATAGAGTATTTGAGAAAAGTTTAACAACTACTTCACTAGATAAATGAAAAACATATACAGTCAAACCTGCTTTTGTGACCACCTGTCTACAAAGACCACTTTTGTCCCCCCTTTGAAAACGTCTTCTTATTGAAACATGTACTATAGGCACCTGTACATAAAGACCACCTGCCTATAAAAACCACTTTTCTTGTATCCCTTGGGTGGTCTTTATTGACAGGTTACACTGTATATGTATCTCATTCAAATGAAGACATTAGTAATTTCCACTGATATCTTAGAGAGTGGAAACTTTTGGCAGTTAACAACTGCAGACGCATAACCCCAAAGTACTCAACGTGTTTGAAACCAAGGGCTTGAAAGCTTGACGTTGAACATGACATTGAAAAATACTTTCATTTCACAAACCAGGAAGCTTAGGAAATCGCTACATATCCTCGAAGTCATGTCACAATGAACAAACTGTCTAGCAACGTCAATGGCCTACTAGAAAAATATTTATGATCCATTGTTTAAATCTCTCACAGGATTATGATATTATGGAGATTTGTACAGGTCTGTAATTTGCCAAAATGCTTGAAATCATATTCAAAACTATTCAAACATAATTTATAAAAACATACAAACATCTTGAAACCTAGGTGATGCTATTTATTTCACACTTGTATATTGCACCATTCTATAAGTGAATAACTTGCCTTGTTTCATACTTCAACATGAATTTTCAAATACAAACAAAGAACAATCAACATGATTATAACAATAAGGTGTAAGGACATTTAACACTGTCTGCCCAAATGGCATGATCTTCAGCATCTTTTTGATACACTTTTCATTGCTTATGGCTCAACTTTGCTTCTAAATACTTAATAATAATGAGGTATCTGACATTTAGGCGCACTGAAAACAAAAAGCACCATAGGGCTTAATACAAAATCATACATTAGAAAGGGGATTTTTTTTTTTTTGTGGTGTAGATTTAGTACCATTTTCATGAAAGATTGATTGTACTTACTCAATGTCATTTCTGACGCAGCTTTCCAGTTCTAGAACGTGGTTACCAATGAACCAGACCAGGTTAGAGAAGTAAGGGACGGCCGTCTTGTTACGTATATACATCTGCATTGCCTTGTCATTCACTGTTCAAAAGAAAAGTCAATTTAAGCATTCAATAGTGAAATTTGTTTGAATTAACATTTAAAGATAAAGACCAGTTATGGTCATGCGATTTGCATTGTAAAAGAAACGTTGTGGAATCGATCAGAAAAGGTTGATCATCTAGCATATAAGTATTGGTGTGTACTGCAAGGTTCTGGAATCATCAAAATGATAAGAAATTTGGCCCAGTCTTGGTAAAGTTACAAGCACTGTACACAGAAAGATGTATATGGGATTACGCACACGTGCGCTAAAAGTGCGTTTATCTCTCACATACCAATAGATAAACTAACTTACCAAATATATCAATTAGTAGGCGGTTTCCCTGCAAATTTTTTATCATCGTGTATTAGTCAAAACATATTCTTTCACATGAATAGTAATAAGAGCTTCCATTTCATTTTTTGAAATTGGGGCATTTCCAAAACTGGTCTTTACCTTTGAGGAGAGCTGGTCAGGAACAGGAAGCCAATAACTACAACAATAGCTTCCAGTAAGCTACCATTCTACAATTCTTGACATATTGTACATGTGTACCCTAAAATCAGTTATTGGTTTCTTAGAAACAAGAATTTCTAGATTCTTGATACATTCTTGAAGATGAGCTTCCAGTGTGCTCGGTCGAGGCCAAGGAAAATTCAACCAATACAATGTACAAAGTAAAAGACAACAAATCGTAATAAATCAAAGGAAAAAAAAAAAAAAAATCACATAACTAGACACCTGTTCAATCATAACACAGTAGACTGCTTTAAAAAAGCCACAGCAAAAATATCTGTGTAGATGTATTGCAAGGGGGTAACCCCCCCCCCCAAAAAAAAACAAACTAGATGGAACTTCGACTGCGCGCAGTCGAAAATGATGCCTCCGTCATAAAGCAATTTTACAAACCAAAACAGAAGAAATTTTTCAAATTCAAGTTCAATTGTATTCCATTAACAGGTTCTCAGAATATCGTGATTACAAGCAATTTCTCATATACATATATGACCCTTTGATCTTTGACCTCATGACCCTCAAATCTATTCAGTTCATTGGCTCTGCAAGATGTCCTGAGTTAAATAGTAATCCATCTGTCAGTTCCATTGAGAATGCGTTCACAAGCTATTTTTGCATACATGAGCCCACGACCTTTGACCTTTGACCTCATGACCCAAGAATCTACTCAGTTCATTGGCTCTGCAAGATACATACATGATCTAAGTTTGGCAGGAATCCATCAATCTGTTCTGATGATAATGCGATCACAAACTATTTTTGCATACATAATGACCCACGTGACCTTTGACCTTTGACCTCATGATCCCAAAATCTAATCAGTTCAGCGGCTCTGCAAGTAACATACATGATCTAAGTTTGGCAGGAATCCATCAATCTGTTCTGATGATAATGCGATCACAAGCTGTTTTTGCATACATAATGAGTCCTGTGACCTTTGACCTTTGACCTCGTGACCCCAAAATCTAATCAGTTCAGCGGCTCTGCAAGTAACATACATGATCTAAGTTTGGCAGGAATCCATCAATCGGTTCTTCAGATAACGCGATCACAAGCTGTTTTTGCATACATAATGAGTCCTGTGACCTTTGACCTTTGACCTCGTGACCCCAAAATCTAATCAGTTCATCGGCTCTGCAAGATACATACAGGACCAAAGTTTGACAGGAATCCATCAATCGGTTCTTCAGATAACGCAATCACGAGCTGTTTTTGCATACATAATGAGCCCTGTGACCTTTGACCTCGTGACCCCAAAATCTAATCAGTTCATCGGCTCTGCTAGATACATACATGACCAAAGTTTGGCAGGAATCCATCAATCGGTTCTTCAGATAACGTGATCACGAGAACATAATGCCTCCGGCTACTTCGTAACGGAGGCATAACAAAAAAAAAATCCCCTATACTCTGTGATTTACATGTTACAAATTTTTGATGAGAGTCATGCTAAAGTCATTTTCTTTTGCCACTGGGACCTGTTTCATAAATATTTCATCAAAAACAACTGTCATATTTCCAAAACAACTTTACCAACAGCCAGTCAAATGCAATGATTTCAGTAGCTTATAACAGTAATTGTAACTTGTTACTGATGACAAGTCTTATCAAATGGGGCAACATTTCATAAAACTGGCATAAGTACAAGTTCAACAAAAACTCAATTGAAATGAGTGTATTACATTTAACACTTGTTGCAATGGGATGTCGGTGAACCCGTACTTATGACAGTTTCGTGAAACAATGCCCTGGTGTTTTTTTTTGATGGGCGGTTCACCACGTCATGTCTGCTCAAGGCTTGGTGGTAAGTTTTGGGGGATACTGTACCTTTATATACATTGAGTGTCAAGGTGCGCACAGCGATCCTGACCATACTCTCTGGGTTGTTGAAGAACTTGATGGCCTCGGTGTACAGGGCAAAGTCATTGGTATGCTGCGTAAAATATAGCAAAGAAACAAAGGTTAAAGGGATCCGGTAACTTTGTCTCAGATTTTGAAACAAAATCCTGGATTTAGCTCATGCTGCAATGATAATTATAAACCTTTAGGTCAGTCAGGAAATCCATGACTTTTACAAGCCGATCGCCTGTCTGATTATCAAGATATTTATGATTGGAATTACAAATTTTGAAAACCGTTCGCCGAACGGTTTTCATAACACTACAGTCTATTGAGGAAAACGAGTATGGTAAAACCGGTCACTCAAAGATTTTTACTTTTTTGAGGCACTTCTTGATCATTTTGAAGCGCAATTTTTTCAGGGCTTTAATATTACAACATACCACAGACACTGATAACACGTAGGGCCGTGTATCTCAGATTTAACATTGTTAAACGATCCCTTTAAAGGGGGTGTAGCATGACAAGACTATGTGTCTTTCCTCAGGCCTGACTCGGGCCAATAGGGTATAACGCGACTACGGATGACGCGACCGCAGCATTCATGTGCGTGCAACATATGCAAAACTTTGGTCTGTTTTGCGAACGCTAGCGCGCGCTGACCGTTAATCAAGTCCATTCATTTACGTGCAGTTGTTCAAAAGAAGTCGTAGATGGGGTTAACCAGTATTTGCCATGCTACACCTCCTTTAAGAAAGAAAATCACATTTACATTCATACAAACAAAGGCAATAAATCAATCTACTAGTATACAGGAGCTGTTTCAACACAGCACTGCTCCTCTCCTCTCTCTATGAATTGTTGAGTGTGGAAGATTTGCAAAGGTCCATGCCTCAAAATAATTTAACCATGATGGAAACAACCCTGAATTTCTGTCATTTGCATTTGCTTTCATCTTTAAAGTTTCATTTTCCAAATGTTTTGGTCTCACTACTTATTTATTCCTTAGCTGCAACATTGGCTATATAACTTAGTACTTTGTTTGTTTTTATCTCAGCTCCTATATCTTCAATGCAAAGAGATATTGATTGATGAACAGTGTTATGGATCTTCATTGATCGTAGAGGTGTCATGGTCGAGGGGATACGTCTCCGGACTGTGGATAACAAGGTCAGCGGTTCGAGTCCCGTCGCGGCATTAATGTCCTTTTTTGCAAGACATTAATCTACAATCGCAATGCTTGACCCAGGTGATGAAAATGGGTACCTGGCAGGAATTAATTCCTTGAAATGCTAGGGCGCCGTAATGGCAGCCATGCTAAAGCCGGGGTAATAATTGCGGAGCGCTGGGAGTGTCAAGTTTGACTGACATGAGCGCTATACAAGAACCCACCATTATCATTATATCTTAACAAATATAGAATCAAATATGCCATGAAGAGTCTCATCTAAAAGATATCATAGAAGACCAATGGATCATGAACTCACCTCATTATAGAAGAAATGGATGGTGTGCTTGTTGAGCTTGAAGGATAGAGTCTTCAGAAAGGAGATATAGTAGGCTAGCACCTAGAAGAAATGAAGGAAAAAAGGCATGAAACAATACAAATTTATTCCTTGAAACACAGAGCGCGCGACAGGGTAATTCTGCCGCATTATTGTAGAGTGCTTAGAGACTTCTGATACAGTAAGTGTTAGGCGCTATATAAGCACATATAATTATTATTACAAATTAATGGTGATCACAAATGCAAAGTTTGGAACCTTTAAACATGAAACTGTCAAATCTAGATACGTTTTTATGAAACTGAAAAAACCTTACAAGGCTTTTAGGTTTTAGTAGAAAGAAACAAATTCATGTAGCATTTGCTAGATATGATCATGAGTTCCAAATGCCTCCATACTCTCCTATACAAAGATAAATCTATTCCATGTTGAGGGAATTACATTGAATGAATTACATAATTTTTCTAGCAGTCACATGGCCGATTTGACATTGCTTCAAAGAAAATCTGAAATTTAAAAATACTCTGTTCTTCTCTGTCTGATATAAAGCAAATTTGACTGATCTTTTAAAATAATTTGTTGGTTCTCCAATTAAACCGGAAAGTCTGCTTTACCAAAGTCTGGGTGTCCCTTAGGTGTAGCAGAGTGCATCTACATGTAAGGATATCATTTGCAATTAAAGGGATTGGGTATCTTTGCTTCAGATTCTAAACAAAATCCTGGATTTAGCTCATGCTGCAATCATAATTATTAACCTTTAGGTCAGTCAGGAATCTCATGACTTTTACAAGCCGATCGCCTGTCTGATTATCAAGGTGTTTATGATTGGAATTTAGAAATTTCACAAACTGTTTGCCAAACAGTTTTTTATACTACAGTTTAGTGAAGCACTTCGTGATCAATTTGAAGTGCAATTTTTTTTAGGGCTCCAATATTACACTGTGTCACAGACACTGATAACACATACATGTAGGGCTATGCATCTCAGATTTATAAAACTGGAAACATTGTTAAACAATGCCTTGAAAGTGAGAAAATAAATGACACCTTATTATAATCACTTACCTCCTCATCAGAGAAGTCAAACTTGTGGACGATGATGCAGTTGACATGGTTGTTGGACAATAGATAATCTGAGAAAGAACAGACAAAAAAAGTCAATTCTAAGTTTTTTAATCATACATGTATAAATTGATACACTGAGCATTAGTACAATGAAGGTGAGAACATTTGCAAGTCAACTGGAGTAAAGAATCACCCTCAATATTACTATCATTCTCTCTCTCCCCCCCCCTCCCTCTCTCTATTCCTATGTCTATATTTCTCTTTTTCTCTGCCTTTCTCTGCCCCCCCCCTTTTTTTTTCCTTTCTATGAAATCTTTCTTTTAATAATAAATAAATATCAGCTGTGTTTGATAATTATAATGTTGGTTTACTGTTTTCTTAGTGATATCTATGTCATAGGTTTTAAACCATTCCATTCATTCTACATGTAGGTCTTGATTGATATCCTATCAGTAAAAAGTCCCCCCAAAAAGATGTTCTAAAATATAAATACCCTGGAAAATGCAACTATTTGAACATCAGAAGTAAGAGCCTTGTTGCATCAAATATCGAAGAGGCATATATATCTTTAATACTTCATGTTCTTAACATTTACTGACGATTATGTGCAAAATAAAACACTTACAAAGGGACGTTTCATTTCGTATATTCTCAAAGAGGATGTTGAGAGTCTGGAGGAGTTGCACGCAGATGTAGCTTCCCGTCTTCTGACGTAAGATCTTCAGAAAGAACAGTAGCATGTTCTTCTCCAAGAAGAAACTGTTTGGTGGAATGATAACAAAAACACAAAAAGAAATTAATTCTCATCTTCTTATGATCAAGACTAATGGCTCGTAATATGACTTTGATAATAGCAGGCTTCGTAACATACTTTCCTTTAGAAAGTATCCAAATATACACTGAATAATAATAATAATCTGGATTTATAGAGCGCTTAACAAGAAAAACCATCTCTAAACACTTGACAGATATCTGCACATCTTTTGAAATAAAGTTGTCATATTTATGTAATGCTTTGTTTTCCAATGGCATCTATCTTCAAAGCTAATATATTTTGTTCTTTCTCCCATCATCAAACTGGCTTACTTCAATTCTTTGGGTCATCGCACCCAATCGGGTGCTGGCGTTACTGGACCTTTCATAAACGAAAACGGCAGATCATGCAACCTATCGTAGATATGCCAGGGGTTTTTCACAAAGTGTCAGGTAAATTGGACCAGGCCATTTGTAGATGACAGGAATTTACTTCAGAAACATTACCCCCAACATTTCATGAATAGGGGGGGGGGGGGGCATGGTTTCACAAAAGGTTGGGCAACGCGACCATCCAAACTGAAGCGATCAATCGATGATTGGAAGTTAGCCCGTCAAACTTACTCAAAGACGGAGCTGTCATTCTGATCCCCCCAGATGAGGATCTCTGACATGGATCTCAACGTCTCCACCAGGAGACTTCTGTTCTGCTCCGTTACCGTGGCATTCCGCATCAACACTCCATGGAGCAGCCTGATAAAGAGGGAGAACAAACAAATAAATGAATCACGATTAATCACAGGGCCTCCAGTCTTATATTAGATTCTGGATACAGCATCTTAAATACAACATCATTTGAGAAAGATAGACAGAGACATTCAAAAGTAAAATAGACTTTTAGAATTGTGAATCAATTATTATCTTCAATAAAATTTTAAAAAATATCTGTTCTTAGAGAATGAATTATGGCATGATACTTTACCTACTGTAATAAGATTTTTTTCTGACCTGCTCAAGCGAGTTTTAGGTATGTGCAAAGTCTATGAAAAAATTATACTGTTATCCCACAATTTTCTTGGCATTGGGCTCTAAACGCTCCAAATAGTTGGGATCCGCTTTTTAAACAAGGGAAACGCTCTCGGCGGTCACGCCTGCATAACGCAATTCAATATGATAAACCAGAACGTCAATGACGTAGCGCTCATCCGCATCTCGCAACAACAAGTATCGTAAATTTTATGTGGTACACTTTTGAACAAAAATTTGATGCCCTGGAAGGGACATAATTTCATTTCATTTGCATAAAGTACCATAAATAATTAATGGAGCAAAATCTCACAATTCTGTGTAGAAGTTTAGTGTTTCATATTTAGCTCTACCAGATAAGGCAAACCAAATCAAAATCGGTCAAGAAATGAGGGAAAAGAAGCAATTTTTGTTATTTTTGGAATAAATTTGCATAAACTACCATAATTAATTAATGGAGAACAATTTCAAAATTCTGTGTAGGACTTTAGTGTACCAAAGTTAGCTCTACGATATAAAGCAAACCAAATCAAAATCGGTTGAGAAATGAAGGAGAAGAAGCCTTTTTTGTGATTTCGAATAAATTTGCATAAATTAGCATAGATAATGAATTTCACGATTCTGTGTAGAAATTTTTAATCCCCCTCCTAGCCCTATCATATGAAACAATCAGAATCAAAATCGGTTGAAAAATAACGAAGAAGAAGCATTTTGAAAATCTTGATGCAACAACAAAGTCTAAGTTTGTTGACCTTAATTTAGTGACCTAAAATTCTAATCACATGATTGGGGAGACTTGATAACCCTATAGTCCAAGTTTCATTGACTAAGAACTTATACTTTCAAAATTATATCAAAAATTCAAAAACTTAACCTTAGGTTAAGTTTTCAATGATGATGCTACAACATAGTCCAAGTCTGTTGACCTGAAATGACCTTTGACCTTTACTTTGTGATCTGAAATTCTACTCACATGATTGGGGATACTTGATTACCCTATACCGGTAGTCAAAGTTTCATTGACTAAGAACTTATACTTTAAAAATAATACCAAAAATTCAAAAACTTAACCTTAGGTTAAGTTTTTGATGTTGACGCCGTCGCCGCCGCCGTCGCCGTCGCCGTCACCGGAAAAGTGGCGCCTATGTCTCGCTTTTTGCTACGCACGCAGGCGAGACAAAAAATGACTCAAGCCTAAATTGCACAATCTTTACCTTATTCATGAAGTAGGTCTACTAAAACATGTGAGGATATATTGTGTTTACATGCTCACTTCCGAAAGATACTCTTCCTTCTAACCTCCACTTTCTCGCCTTCCATCTCACCTCTATTTTCTATCTACTTTCCTCAGTCCCTCGAGGACTTTACACATGGTGTACCGTAAACCTCTTCCGTGATGTTCATGTATGTAGATCTGTAACTGATCTAAAGGTAGACATGCAGATTCATAATGCAATAATTGCATATATTTCAATATTAATTGTATGTATTTCAATATTAATTGCATGTATTTCAATATTGATTGGTTCCCATCTGAACCACTCTGCTACATGTAAGATATGAAATTATGTTATTAAAAACAGATTTGTTATTTTTTCATCCCCTCAAAATGGGGCACTGGCTGACAGCACAAATACAGTATTTCTCTGGTGTACGGATTGTGATGGAGGGAGCGTGCAAACAAAATCTGAGACAATATTAAATATTCAAGGAAAGCTACAATGTAGGCTCCCAAGGGATGATAAAGAGTATGAGGGTCAAAGAGAGATGGAGAGATGATGATGGGATGTGACATGGTATTGGAGGATAATTTACCGGTTCTGAGATTGTACTACATAGATCAAGTCATTTCAAATTTGGAAACAAATCTTAATTTTTGCAATGTTCTTGTGCAGGCAAGGAAAGGAAACAGCAAACACAAAACTATATAATTATTATTATCCAAAAGACTTACTGATGTGATCTCTAAAATTCTCATTTCATGCTTCATGTACTCTACCATTCCAGCACACAGGTATAAAACGCTATCATAATGATCATCATCACCTCCAACAAATCAGGTGAAGTCAAACCTACATTGTAAGACGCAATTACCGGTAAAACCCAACCTTGCGGGATTTGAAAATTATGTGTAATTTAACTCAATCATTCAAGAAGAGAGAGAAAGAGAGAGAGAGAGAGAGAGTGTGTGAGGGGGGAGTGTGTGTGTGTGGGAGTAAGAGAGAGAGAGAGAGAGGAAGATAGAGAAAGAAAATCAAATTATAACTTACATCAAAAGACTTTTTTTTAAATACATGAACTACTGTAGCAATATTACATTATCATTTTCAGTATCATTACTAGCACCAAATAAACAATTGATCACTTCAAATTTATCAAAAATGTGTGTGTGGGAAAGAGAAAGGGTATGTGTGTGTGGGAGAGAGAGAGAGTGCGTGTGGGGGTGAGAGAGATAAATACCCTTTTCTAACTGCACTCTATCGGAGTCACACCGATGAAAATACCGATTGAATTTTCCTTATGTAAACAAAGGTGAAACCGCAGTTTTTCCCCTGTCGGTTTCTAACTGCCAGTGAAATTCACTCGCTGTGGCGAGCCCTTGCCGGAAGTGTGGAATTATTACGTAATTATTAAAGCCCGCGCTCCATCTAGCTAGCATGCAGCATGTTCAACCATAAGTCAACAAACACAGCTGGTTACGATAAAGCGCGCGTATACTGCGACCTTTGACCATTTTAATCGCTGTTTTAATCGCCTTTTTCTCCCGAACGTTTTCTAACTGCACGTTTCATCGGTGTCACACCGATAGAATGAGAATTTCTCCTGCTCTTGAGCAGGAGAATTTAATCGCCTATTTCTCTTCTTTTCATCGGCTATTTAATTTTTCTCCTCTGTTGCTTTCTAACTGCCACTTTCATCGGATGCGTCCGGATGCATCCGATGAAAATCGGTGCAGTTAGAAAAGGGTAAAAGAAATAGAGAGAGGAAGATAGAGAAAGAAAATCAAATCATAACTGATATCAAATGACTTAAAAAAAGATTAAATGTACTACATGTAGCAATCTTACATTATCACTTTCAGCATCATCACTAGCACCAAATAAGATTTGTATTATAACTTCAAACTTATCAGAAAAATGTATGCAACTACGTTCGAACCCTACTGAATTTTGGAATGAAGTTAAATATTACATTTTAAATTCTCAATCATTCCAACATGGAAAGAGAGCAACAATGATAGAAGAAAAAAATCTTTAGCTGACTAAACAAAGGAAACACTCTCAAGGATACATGTATTTTGCATCCTCTACATTCTCTCATCATCATCATCATCATCACTACCTCCAAATGAGATCTTATCACTTCATGCAGAATAAAGATGTTTGCATAGATCTTCCTCTCTCTCCTAACACCGCTGCACCACCACATCACATCTCGATTCAATCTACCCATCTAGGCATCCACTACTCCCTCAGGGTAGACGGCAGGAAGTCCTGAAGACGCATCCATTAGGAGCCGCGCAAATTGCATTGTGATGCAGAGGGTGCGGAGCAAAATCAATGTCTCGCCTCCAACTGAATGTGGCGACGATTTAAAGCGAGTACTTTCTAATGGGGCTATACTGAGCTTAATGCATATAGTTTGAAGATGATAATCTTGATCGAAAGATGATGTTCGAGATATGATCAGCCATGTCTGTACTACATGTACATACATTGTATACATGAATATAGATAAAAGATTGGTAATAGAAAAACCCATCATAGTGATTGAAGGATCTGATTTTACAGCATGATGACCCCAACCCCCATTCCTTTCCGTTGTTGTATGTAATGGAAGTTCAACACCGGCAAACTTTCTGGGTCATAAGTCATTTCGATTATACCCATTCCCACACTCAATACAGAGCCTGTGTGATAATATTCGTGCAAGCATTGGGAATTAATCATGGGAAATATTGGCATCCCAAATAAAGGATATTCACAATTAATATTCAAGCCAGATATCGGTTCAGTTTCAGTTTCATGTAGAGGAGTACAACTAAAGGTTAATCTGGCTTGAATCGTCTTGGATCACAGTTAATTAGATTTGGAATTCCACGAAATATTAATACACTGCATATTATTTTATAGCTTTGATATTCATTTATTTTCTCTTAGGAGAAAACTGGCACAATGTATATACATGTATGTGTGTGCAAATATATACATGTATGTGTGTGCAAATATATACATGTACATGTACATGTAAATAAAAGACTAAATTTACAAAAATGTACAGTCAAACCTGCTTTAGCGACCGCTTGTATAGAAAGACCAGTTTTGTTTACCTTGAATATGATTTTTCATTTAAAACTTAACAGAAGGAACCTGTAGATAAAGACAACTTTTCATGTTTCCGTTGAGCAGTCATACAGGTTTCACTGTATAGTTTGGAGTCATTATGTTAATATGTTGTACAACGTTGCATAATAGCAACTACTTATTTAATTCAAAACTGATAATTCACATTTCACAATCTCATACTTAACAAAATCTGTGTTGGCTCATAAATCCACTGTGTAAATTAGCACAATAATCATTCAACTTTGACATGCCTTTTTAAGATCAGGTGACATTTTAACCCAAGGTCATGTGACAACAACAATTTCATTCAACCCTGGCAAGATACATTGAAACGTGTGCATTCTCGAATGTTGGGTGGGGCTTTGGAAACATGGTCTCTTTAAATCCAGCAATGTCGGACGTCACAAAGCGAGGCTCATTGCACATTCACTGATCTGAAACAAAATTAAGATTCTTCCCTCATAATGAAAGCATATGGTGTAAATTGTTTTTACACAAGATTGAATAATGACTCACATTATGTATGCCAGGATGGGACTGAATCAATGCAATTAATTGTAAACTTGGATGAGGGGGAGTGTGAAATATACAGTCCATTTTTATAAATTTCATTAATGGAAGTCCTTTTTAGACTTGCTACTGTTTCAATGAGATTTCATGTTGAAAGATTTCAATGAGATTTCATTGAAAGTGCAGTGATTTTATTTTTTGATTGTTTTTAAATAAATGCATTTATTTCTTTATCATTATTACGGTATCCTTGTTATTATTACAATTATCATCATTATTAAATGTACCGGTATATATTTTTTTTTCTGTTGGGAGTTTTCTAGAGAAAAATTGCTCATATGTTTTTCACTGATCAGTTCTTTAATATATCTGGAGTGTTTCATTTTCCTTTGACTAACATAAGCCCGATATTTTTCTTTATTTCATTTCATTATAACACATACAGATATAATGATATTGATCCAGGATTCTAAAACAAAGAGGGGGAATTGTTAAAAATCACTCTGATTTATCATCCTGTCGAATTTTACTTAAAACAAGGGATGAATTTAACTTTCGAAAAGGAAGATACAGCTGGTTTTCTTCCTACTGATCTCTTCTACAGAAGAAAAAACCCTCACAAAGTACAATGACAGGCCATTAATGATAATGATGTACTTATATCAATACCAAGACAAATATGATTGGATTGTTCTCGTTCTATCACATTTACCTACATGTACATGTATATCTAATGTACTCTACTAACATAACATTCCCTGCTAACAAAAACATACAAATCAATAATGTACTACATAATCTTTAGCAGAATTTAAGTTAGATTAAGCTGATTTATTTATTTATTTGTATAAACAAACTGTAATTTGATTTTGTAACGTAGCATAACATACTGTATAATTGTGTACTGATTAATATTGTGTACTTGTGGTGCTGTCGTTCCGGCTTTATTTCGTGTAAGGATATTGCTTCACTTAAAGGGAGGCGTTACTACTTCAACCAGAAGGGATTAGACCGCCCAGCGAGCCAGCGAGGTCAGTGTGACATGTGGCTATCTCATTAACTCAGCTCTCATTTAACATAAGAAAAAGAGGATCATGGGGGACCAACAGGCACCGATTGGGGAAGTTTTCTATAAAGAGGGAGCAAGTAGCTTCAAGTAGGACAGTGTGCCTTTAATGGCTGCTGGGACAACAGCACCACTGCGCCTAGAAACAATGTATTAGGCGCGTTATAAATGTGATTTATTATTATTATTATTATTACATATGTACATGTATTTTTATTTGTACAAAATAATGTGAATGGATCCTGCTGTATAGAGGTAAAATAATTTCATCGTTAACCCATTGTATGACAGGATATGATTACGGTACATAGACTGCCAAAATGAAGTGAATATATGTATTTTTTCCATTGCAAATGACAAATGTTGACTTTATATAAATATAACCCTAATCCATTGTATCATGGAGATTTTTTTTTTTCTCCCTTAAAGTACATTCTGAATGCTGACCAACCAATGCTGAAATAAATTATCAAACAAGGTACATGTAATAGAACTGGGGAAGTTATAATCTGTTAATGAACGAGCACTGGTATTGGTAATATACTACAAGCAAGAGATGGGCAAGGAGAGCATATATCTCTTCAGAAACAGATGGGTGTTATCTCTGTATTAACTCAGATATTAACTCAGAGAGTTAATACCCTTCTGGCTCCAAACAGCTTCATAACGATCTCTTATCCGTTATGAGCCAGAACTGCATTTAAAGGTAAAGACCAGTATTGGTAACGCCCCAATTTCAAAAATGAAATGGAAGCTCTCATTACCAATCATGTGAAAGAATATGTTTTGACTAATACATGATGATACAAAATTTGCCGGGAAACCGCCTACTAATTCATATATTTGGTAAATTTGTTTCTCTCATGGTCGTGTGAGAGATATAGGGTAGTCCCATATACATCTTTCTGTGTATAGTGCTTGTAACTTTACGAAGAATAGGCCAAATTTCTTATCATTTTGATGATTCCAGAACCTTGCAGATGCTAGATGCTAGATGATCAACCTTTTCTGATCGATTCCACAACGTTTCTTTCACAATGCAATCGCATGACCATTACTGGTCTTTACCTTTAAAGATGAAGTTGAGTTCTGGTCATGCGATTGCATTGTGAAAGAAACGGTGTGAAATCGACCAGAAAAGGTTGATCATCTAGCATATAAGAATTTGTGTGTATTGCAAGGTTCTGGAATCATCAAAATGATAAGAAATTTGGCCAAGTCTTGGTAAAGTTACAAACACTGTACACAGAAAGATGTATATGGGACTACACGAACACGTGGCGTAAAAAACCTACCCCCCGAGTTTTACGAGTTACACGACATATTTAGAATATAAGGCATTTGAAGAGCCATGCTTTTCAGGGAACATGTCTTATCTGATGTTCTTCCACACTTGCATAATAAGAATGATAACGCTCACAAATTATTTTTCACCTCTTCCCAGAACTCAACCTTCTCTTTAAACCCCTACACCTGTACTTTAAATACCACAGAGTTAGCACCCTTCTGGCTCCCAACGGACAACCTGATCTATCTTCATGTATCACATTACCATTGCCATGCACCAAGGTTGCTGGTGCCTGGCAGAAATCAATGTTTGCACATTGTTCAGCCCTCTAGGTTTTATGACACACCTACGCACTGAATCCTAGTACCAGTGTATCTGATGTGGCCCACGGACCCATGGTAGAAGAAACTGCCTCTCAACTGAATGTCATTATCATATTTTTCCCATTCCACCTTTAACAATCACTCCACAATAGACTGGTTTACTAAAATATATTTAAAATGTTATGCCTACTTTCTAAACAAAGGTGGTTCTTCACTACTGAAAGCTTGCCCAACATAGCAACAAGTAATATAAGCAGACTGGATTCATAGTATTTTTGCCACCCCACCTTACAATCACTCCACAATTGACTGGCTTACTAATATATATCTAAAATGTTATGCGTACTTTCTAAACAAAGGTGGTTCTTCACTACTGAAAGCTTGCTCTAGGCTTGCCCAACATAGCAACAAATGAACATGTAATATTTGCAGACTGGATTCTGATTATTTTTGCCACCCCACCTTACAATCACTCCACAATAGACTACTTCACTAATATATTCCAATTGTATGCATACTTTTTTTTTGACAAAGGTGGTTCTTCACTACCTGAAAGCTTGCTCTAGGCTTGCCCAACATAGCAACAAGTAATATAAGCAGACTGGATTCCGAGTATTGTAGTTCATTCATCAATAAAAGGTTAATGGATAACTTGTCACTAGGTCCGCAGAAAAAAATCCACAAATTTGAATATGTTAATCAACCATTTTTTTACAATCACTTTGCAAAACCCTTAGATCTCATAAGCCTTAATTTTACAACAGAATTTAAAGATGAGCAAGATATGCGCTGTACAGGTAAATGGAATTATGACAGGGGTCTTCCCTTCTAAAGCATTTGATAATGGTGCATTTACAGTACAGTATCTATCAATATGAATATAATTTCTGTCTTCTTCTTAGTTCATTTTTAACTCCTCCTCCGACCTTCTTCTCCTTCCCTTTTCCTTCCTTCTTCTTCTCCTCCCCTTCCTCCTCCCCCTCCTCCTCCTCCTCCCCCTCCTCCTCCTCCTCCCCCTCCTCCCCCTCCTCCTCCCCCTCCTCCCCTCCTCCCCCTCCTCCCCCTCCTCCTCCTCCTCCTCCTCCTCCTCCTCCTCCTCCTCCTCCTCCTCCTCCTCCTCCTCCTCCTCCTCCTCCTCCTCCTCCTCCTCCTCCTCCTCCTCCTCCTCCTCCTCCTCCTCCTCCTCCTCCTCCTCCTCCTCCTCCTCCTCCTCCTCCTCCTCCTCCTCCTCCTCCTCCTCCTCCTCCTCCTTCCTTATTTTTCTCTCCCCCTTCTCCTTCTGCACCTTCCCATTCTTGTTCCCTTTTCTTATTCTCTACGTCTTCTGAACTCTCATTACATTTTTTCTCTAGTTATGTATCACGATGCCCCTTGTATCTGCTACTTCATGTATGTACCCTTTTTCTGTGTCATCCTCAATATCCTTTGTCTCT
>JAVYIG010015088.1:0-37978 GCA_035222895.1 Strongylocentrotus droebachiensis | reverse complement strand
ATCCGAAGGTAAAAGTTATGAATGAAAACATAAACGCCGGAACCAAAGCACAGACCTGTAAAGCGCTTTGATAGAGATATTGTTTTGTTTGATTTGATTTGATTAATTCGTTCACCACTTTTGGATTAGATTACCCTTGTCAGCTAATACTAATAGCTGATTTTTTGTTTGTTCAGATAACATTGTCGATGTATTGGGCGCTATAAACCCAGAATATTATACAAACCTTGCTAGAAGAGGTATGATATCCAGGAAAGAAAGAAAATGACACCCCCCCCCCCCTGAAAAATACAGTCAGTAGCTACATACACTATGCTTCCCTGGGAATGAGGTTATCAGTCATGTTTGCGCCCCCACTCCTACCTCTCAGCCAAGCCTCAACCCGCTGCTGTTCTGTTTGTATTAGCCAGGCTTATTTCTGTGTATCGATTACCTCAACATGAAATGAGATTGAAGATAAACTTTGGGATAGAGAATGTCAAAATTATGTTCTGTGATTTTCTAGCGTGGAACTTTATTATTGCATGATCTCGCATTTATTATTTATGTGGCGTCTAAAATGAGCAGACAACTACAAATCAGTAGATAGCTCCGAGGTCTTGGATCAATCGTTGTCATGGTCCATTATAATAGACATAGACAACAATTTCCCACTAAAAGCATCGCTGCTTGTTTAATGATTTGATCCATGTGCTTCAGTTTAGTGGGGAAAATTGATATTAAAGGTAAGACAACGTTTTGGCAATATTTCAACAGGATTGGATTATGAAATTAAAAGTTTGCATGACCATTGTGAAACCTAGTATTAGAATAAGCAACTTTGAACAAATTGGGATCTAAAACACTAATGATTTTAAGAAATTAAAGTATCTAATTTATCGGTGCTCCCGATACAATTTCAAATAGCGCCTATACGGAAATACAACGTTAGATGCGGCCATGAATATCTCGGAATATGTAGTTCTAATATATAACTTCAAAAAAGGTAATAGGAAATCGGTCGATTTCAGTCAAGAAACATTGTTTTGAAGCTAAAGTTATATCAATCTTGGGAGGGAGCTATACAACATAAAGAGTTTATTATTCACAATTTCATCACTTTAGACTCACTTTAGATTTCAACTGCGACAACGATCATTGAATATTGTAGGATCGCATATATGTTTCCAATATGCTAATTTGAACCATATTCATGACCCCATACCAAAACTTTGTATTACCTTTAAAGCAAATGTTGTCTCTATACCGGTTGCCATTACGGAATGAAACGTTGCACGGGAAAGGGACCGTCTGTAAACGTGTACTGGGGTCTATCGGCATTTAGGCTCTTAAACTGTATCTCGTATGGGACACTGCATGATCGTGCAATTATGATTGATGTTCGCTTAACAGGATAGGAGCAGACAACTTCAAATCAGTAGATATAGCTCCGAGGTCGTGGACTGACCGTGCGTTGTCATACAGTCACTTATTGTAGAAATATAGAACCATGTACCACCAAGTGTTTAAAGGTGAAATTCAAAGAAAATCACAAATATGTCAACTAATGTATCACTAGAAACTGGTAAGCTAACAGATGGCCATCGTACAAGTTTTAGGTCAACTACATATCGGGTGATTTATAAAAATACAAAGACAACCACCTCCATAGCAGCTGGGGTATACGAGAGATTCGCCGGGAAAATAGCGATGTTTTAATGACGTCACTATATGGACCAATACTGCCCAAGCAGACGACATCCCATAAGGAATGGACATAAGTGCAAAGCTATTATTTGTCAAATTATAATGAGTTTAGTGTATATAAATGTAATTTCATGTAAAACCATTCAAAAGGGGGTATGATAACTAAAATCGTTTGCTTGTAAATACACAGGATAGGGGTTAATAATATTGACAATCAAAGAAACCAGACTTTCAAATTGAAAACCCCTCGGAATGATATTAAGGACGGCATTTGTTCCCCCTTGAAACGCCGAACATACCGCGGTGTGTGCAGCTGAATATACAATGGCGTCTTACTTTGTTTACAAGCGACAGATTCCTTTATTTTTGTATCGCTGCATTTGTCATCAAAATATAACCATGCGCGGGGTTTAGAGTGAGGCAATAGATTATACATTTAGCTAGACGGTAGTGAAGTTATGCTATGGTCACATTACCCAAAAGTAGACTGCTCGGCGGCCGAGCGGCGAGTTTTTAACAGATTCTGCCCGGCGGCTGCCCGGCCACCGAGCGGCGGCCGCCCAGGCAGCGCTCGTTTTTAGGGCATCGCTCGGTCGCCGCTGAAGTTTTAGCGCGGAGTTAAAATTTGGGCGGCGCCTGCTCATTTTTCACTCGCCGCCCAAAATACGCTCGGTGCCTGGGCGGTCGCCGCCCGGGCACCGACCTAATTGCTGGGCGATGCTTAATTACAGCAGCGACCGAGCAGGCTACTGATCGGTCGGTCGCTGCTCTGATTTGTGACCATAGCTTAAGAGAAAGAACTCAAGAGAAGATGAAAACACAGGCACTGAAAATGTGTGAGATGTCATGGGACATCGTCTGCTTGTGCAAATCATGTCCATACTGTGATCTCACACATCTCAGCAGCGTTCGGAGAGCTCTTTAGGTGCTATGCCGGGGCTGTATTTAAGCGTTTTGTAATTTATAATAATCATTACTTCGAATGTTTCCAAGCATTGACTTTTGATAACCTTGTAGAATCAAAGTTTCAACTTTGCAATAATGAAAATAAAGTTAGTTTTTAAAATCAATGAATATCAACTTTAAAGGACATCGCTGCTCCTTTAACGATTTAATCAATGCGCCTCTCCTTAGTTTGGGAAAGCTTGATATTAAAGCAGATGTTGTTCGGCCCCTGGGTTCGGCCTACCGATTGCCATAAATTATTATGGAATGAATCTCTGCATGGGAAATAGACCTTCAGCAGTGAAGTGTGTGTCTTTGGGTATTTGGGCGTTTATCTCGTATGGGACGATGGTTTACTGTATAGGCTTCATTAAATGCAAGGGAGTAAAGCGATTGAGCGTAAAGTGTATGGTGAACGTATATTATGTATCACCTCCTCGGACTTTCTTCTCCTCTCCCATTTCTCTCTTTCTTTCTCTTTCTCTTTCTTTTTTTGTTCTCTCTCTCTCTCTCTCTTTCTTTATCTCTCTCTCTCTCTCTTCTTCTCTTTCTCCTTCCCCCTCTCTCTCTCTCTCTTTCTCTTTCTCTTTCTATCTCTCTCTCTTTTTCTCTTTTTTCTTCTCTTTTTTCTTTTCTTTCGTTCTTTCTCTGTCGCTCTAGAATAAAAAGCTCCACCATTATAGCCAATACGAAACATCTTACATGGGGCACCTCCCCTCCCATTGGTTGACGAAGTACAATGAAAATAAGGAAGCGGATAAAATGAGAGTAAATGACAAGTAAAACATAGGAAAATAACGAGAAGACGATACGATCGATCGTCTCGCAACTTCTTCCTCGTCAGAAGCCTTATAAATAAGCATATCAGTTTCCCAGTGAGACCGGTATACTACTTCATTGTGGCAGCGTCCCTTCAGTGGCTGTGCTCATGCTACGCCCTCGTTCTTACCACCCCTCGTTACCCCCTTCCCAACCCGTTCCCTCCCACACTCATGTGTGTCATTTGACTCATTCGTTCGGTGAAATCGCTGTGATACCATAATATCCATTTCTATCAGATATGATCCTTGAGGCTTTCATCCATGGCCGGGTGACGTTAGTCCATAGACCTTCACCAATGTTCTTCAATTGCGAATGACACACAAGCTTTTAACTTTAATTGGTAAACGAGTATCTCATTAAACATCAATTTACTGTAATGATCGAAGCATGATATGTCATTCACGTAAAACATAACGTTGATTTTGCTTTTGTAATGGAAGGAGTGATCTAATTTAGATGTGGACGTGTCGTGTATAGTTATACACGCTGCTTCCATGATATTAGAAATCAATCTTCTTTGTTAACAAAACTCTCTTAAAGTGACTTGGTAACATTGTTGAAGGTTGATGAAAAAAATTGCTTAATATTTGAATAAAATGTTACTTACTATATTCCTTCTACTGTACTAACCCTCTGACATTCAAAAAATCCTGAAAAAATTCTCAAACCACAAAAATATCTATGGTTTTCTATGAAGGAGTCGATGTATGACACCTTCTAACGGTGATTAACAGTAAATACTCCCAACCATTTTTGAATTTTCCCAACCGTTTTTCCATGAAAAAAAAACATAAAACAGGCTTTAAAAAATCTGTCAATACTTAAATGTCTCGAATGGAATGTAGTACCATTTTGTTGCTATGTGACGATTTCCATTCACCTAAAATGTAATTAAATTGTAATAATATAGTTGGAAGAATTAAGGAATCGATCAGATAAGTTTTTCCCAATTTGTACCATGAATAATGGTCCGTTTTCACTCAAATTTTCAGATTATCTTTAATTGTACATCTAGCATTGAAGTCACTACCTTAGCACCATTATCTCTCATCTGAACAATGTTACCAAATCCCTTTAAACGCTGTCTAATTTGCTTAAAATTTGCAATTCTACCCCTAGTTTCCCAACATCATGAACACAGCTCGCGAATACAACTTGTGCTGAGGGGAAGGGGGGGGGGTAAACATCCGTAAACCTAATTACGAGCGAGCATATCAATTAGCAAGCCAGCCGAATTTTGTCTTCATAATTTATCTCTACTTTTTAATAAGCTTGATACCAGATTGTCACTTTGCTCATGGATTCTCGTATGATAGAAAAATCCTTGACCATTTCTCTTGATATACATGACCGATCTTACAGCGTAAAATCAATTAGTGCAAAGCACTGAAGTGTGGTAACAATCTTATCGTGTGTCTTTCGGATCAGGGACATGCTGTAACGTTGTTCACGAAAGGTGTATTATACATCACTCAGCCACACGGCCCAAGCTTAGCTATCTGATTATGCACTTAATGAGAAAATTGGATATGGAAATGGATAAATTAGGGGTGAGATATAGGGAAGGCTGGTTAAAGATAAAGACCATTATGATCATGCGATTGCATTGTGAAAGAAACGTTGTGGAATCGATCAGAAAAGGTTGATCATCTAGCATATAAGTATTGGTGTGTACTGCAAGGTTCTGGAATCATCAAAATGATAAGAAATTTGGCCCAGTCTTCGTAAAGTTACAAGCACTGTACACAGAAAGATGTATATGGGACTACGCACACGTGCGCGACACGCGCGTTTATCTGTCACATACCAATAGATAAACTAATTGACCAAATATATCAATTTTTAGGCGGTTTCCCGGCAAAAATGTCACCATCACGTATTAGTCAGCACAAATTCTTTCACATGATTGGTAATAAGAGCTTCCATTTCATTTTTTTTAAATTGGGGCGTTTCCAATACTGATCTTTACCTTTAAAGTAGGCTTACAACCTCGCTTATTTTGTACATGTTAACAGAAAAAGCTAAGTTGTGGTAAATATGAAGAAAAAATTGTGGGCTTTCCCATTCTGTTTATGCCAGTTTTGGGAATATTGGAAGAATTGTCCTCTAAATTGTTCTTCAAAGGCCCTCTTATTTGAAATATGACGAGAATGACCTGATGAGTTAGGACCGAAATGCCATGGTACATGTTAGTACGTTTAACCATTTCCCTGTGCTGTGTATGTTAATGAGTAAATCTCTTTTCATTTTTATAATTTCGAGACCAGATTATAGGTCAATTTTTATGTTCTATATGTACATCCTACCCAAACTGGTACAGAACAGTTTCAGTTTAATTCAATTTATTCAGGTTTATCTTTGTACAAAAACATTTGTAAAATACATTTATTTAAAAACCTGCAATTCCACACATGAATACATGTGATTGGCATAAATATTATGTGTATATTATATATAAATAATGACAGAACTGGATTGGGCACAAATTTTAAAACAAAATTGAAAAGAAAACCACAGCAAGGTTTTTGTTCAGTCAAATGAAGTTTTTTGTACAGTGTTCACGCGCGACCAGAACTCAATCTTATCTTTAAAATGACACAATGCAAGTTGTAAATCAATATGTTATGACAGAGATCGAGTGAAATATTATAACTCTACAAGATATAATCTTATTTAAGCAAGGTTTACGTCATGTGTATACGTGCACGCATTTCACCGATGAAGAAAACCATGTATAGTGCTGAACACAAGAAGACAAATGTTATTCAAACTACCAGATTATAACGTATTTATCTGCACAAAATAAGATTAAAGCATTTTTACGTCATGTGCATACATGCACGCATATCACCGATGTAGATAACAATTTAGTGCTCAACGACAGAGGATGAATTTTATCGAAACTTGGAATAGATTATAGGCGTAAACCAACCACATGGTCTAAATGATTATTACGCATGGAAAGAGAGTCAAATTGAATTGTGAAGGACTATCCTGAATCAACTTAAGTAAAGCAAAATATTATGATAAAGATCTAGTGCAGTATTATAACTCCACAAAATATAATCTTATTTAAGCAAGTTTTACATCATGTGTATACGTGCACGCATTTCACCAATGAAGAAAACAATGTATAGTGCTGAACAAAAGAA
Organism: Strongylocentrotus droebachiensis; assembly: GCA_035222895.1. Classification (NCBI taxonomy): domain Eukaryota; kingdom Metazoa; phylum Echinodermata; class Echinoidea; order Camarodonta; family Strongylocentrotidae; genus Strongylocentrotus; species Strongylocentrotus droebachiensis. Next base: position 31,373 of record JAVYIG010015088.1, on the reverse strand, counting down.
GACAAATTTTATTCAAACTTACAGATTATAACGTACATAAACGATATGGATTAAATGATAAGTACGCATGAAAGACAGCCATTTGAATTTTGAAGGAATACCCTGAATCAACCACGTATAGCTTTCGCCTCAAAAGTTGAAATGTCAGAACTTCTTACGAAAATTTGTGATTCGATTGGAATGACATTTCGAATAGAATTGTCAAGTTCTTTATGATAAAATGTTGACCACCACGACTGGTGTTTAAAAGCCTCTCACGTGTGCAGGGGCGGCGATCCCTGGTGGGGGTGGGACACGTCCCCTCAATTTCTTTAGGGGGATCGTTCCCCCTGGATTTTTTTGTTAAAGTGCAAACAAAATGTATAGCAAAATACTGACTAAAGACTGCAACACACTTTTAGGTTCCAGAGGGCCCAAGAGTGCATTGTTTAGACTAATAAAAATGCAAAAGTCTTCTTGCTCGGTCGCTACGCTCGCTCGCATAATATCCTTCAAGTTCAAAATGCTCCCTCGTCCCTCGCATTGCGTCTCCCCCTGTCATGAAAAGAAATCGCCGCCCCTGCACATGTGCATCATGTATTGATTTCACGTAACATTAAGTACATGCATGCACTGACCGTGTGTGCATCAAACATAATCTTACGTGTATTTCATGCGGGACGGCAAAGTCTGTCTGGTTATGGGTAGTTTGCAAACACAAACTTTGTGTTTCTTGAAAGGTTAAAAACAAAATATTTACCCATCCTTCTGGAAAATCAAGATTGGTACTCGTTACTCCTCTTGAATGTCTTTCAAGGAGGAAAGAGCCTTGCATCACGACAATCGAGTTTAAAGGAACTCAACAAAGAGCACATTATTTGACGTATGCTGCATTAGTTGGCCCTATGTGGAAATGCTTTTTAAATATTTTGTTAAGTATTTTTGTAACAAGCCTTTAGTTTGTTTCACCAAGGAATTATTAGGCTGTTGGCGAATTTAGTGTATTTCGTCAAAGATACAGAGTGATGGTCAGGGTTGCGTTTCAGTTTAATGTTTAGCCATTCTGTATTAAGTGAAACAAACGGGCATACACGTGACCATCTAATTTTACTTTATTGCTGTAAAATCATCAGATTTCATATTTCAAATTTTTTACATCACCCGTTCTCACATGCAAAATATTCCCTTCTTTAATATTAAAGTAGAACAAATAATTACCACGCCATAATGTGTTTACAAAGACATGGTGAGGGTTAGGGTTAGAATGACGGTAGGGTAGGAGTGAGGGTTAGGTAAGGGTTAGGGTTAGAATGAGGGAGAAGATTAGGGTTAGTGCAAGGGTAAGGGTTAGGATGAGTGTAAGGGTGAGGGTTAGGGTTACAGTGTGGGTTATGGTGAGGGCGAGAGTGAGGGTGAAGGTTAGAGCTTGGGTTATAGTGAGGGTGAGGGTTAGGGTTACAGTGTGGGTTATGGTGAGGGTGAGAGTGAGGGTGAGGGTTAGAGCGTGGGTTAAAGTGAGGGTGAGGGTTAGAGCGTTGGTTATAGTGAGGGTGAGGGTTATAGTGAGGGTGAGGGTTAGGGTTACAGTGTGGGTTATGGTGAGGGTGAGAGTGAGGGTGAGGGTTAGAGCGTGGTTTATAGTGAGGGTGAGGGTTATAGTGAGGGTGGGGGTTTGAGTTAGGGTAAGGTTAGGATGAGTGTAAGGGTGAGGGTTAGATTTACAGTGTGGGTTATGGTGAGGGTGAGAGTGAGGGTGAGGGTTAGAGCGTGGGTTAAAGTGAGGGTGAGGGTTAGAGCGTTGGTTATAGTGAGGGTGAGGGTTATAGTGAGGGTGAGGGTTAGGGTTACAGTGTAGGTTATGGTGAGGGCGAGAGTGAGGTGAGGGTTAGAGCGTGGGTTATAGTGAGGGTGAGGGTTATAGTGAGGGTGGGGGTTAGAGTTAGGGTGAGGGTAAGGGTTAGGATGAGTGTAAGGCTGAGAATTAGGGTTACAGTGTAGGTTATGGTGAGTGCGAGAGTGAGGTGAGGGTTAGAGCGTGGGTTATAGTGAGGGTGAGGGTTATAGTGAGTGTGAGGGTTATAGTTAGGGTGAAGGTTATAGTGAGGGTCAGGGTAAGGGTTAGGATGAGGTTTAGGGTGAGGGTTAGGGTTAATGTGTGGGTTATGGTGAGGGTGAGGGTTATAGTGAGGGTGAGGGTTATAGTGAGGGTGAATGTTATAGTGAGGGTCAGGGTAAGGGTTAGGATGAGGTTTAGGGTGAGGGTTAGGGTTAAAGTGTGGGTTATGGTGAGGGTGAGGGTTATAGTGAGGGTGAGGATTAGGGTGAGGGTAAGGGTTACAGTGAGGGTTATGGTGAGGGTTAGAGAGAGGGTGAGGAATAGGGGTAGAGTGAAGGACTGGTAAGGGTTATAAGGTGAGGGTTAGGGTAAGGGTGAGGATTAGGCTTAGGGTGAGGGTTACAGTTATGGTGATAATAAGTGTAAGGGTTCGGGTTAGGGGGCGGGTTCGGGTTAGATTAGGGGTTATGATTATGGTTAGGGTAAGGGTTGGGTATTGTGTTAGCCCAAGGGTTGTATGTACAGCGAGATAAGTTACCGAATACGGAGCAGCAGTCTCCTGAGCTTCTGCCGTATAGTGGTCGAGGAAGATCATGAACATGTACTAACAAGATGAGACAGTGGTATCCCATTATGTGAGGCCTGTTCTTTTTTTCTTTCCGGGGCTTTACACTGAGCGATTTGAGATAGTTACTTGAGAATTTCTGACATTGTAAAGTCTCTCCTTTGTGAATTCCATATGACTTTTGGGCTTGTTGAATTGTTTACTTGACAGGGAGGCCTGGGTGTAACAAGTGAACACCTTATCCTTTTTTCCAAAGTGTACAGATTCAGTTAAATATTACCAGTGTATGATCATAAGTCAACAAACAAAAAACATTATTGCAGTTGGTTATCCAGCGTACAGAGAAGGGGAAGCTGGTGACGCATACAAAAATAATGAAAAGGGAAATTTCAGTCGGTTAAAAAAACTCAAACATACCTGACCTCCCCCCCCCTCCCCCCCTTCTAGATACCCCAATGATATGTAAACGCTAATACACTACGCCTGTTACAGGACATTGCCTATTTAAGATATCTATTTTCTTTTTTATATTCTTCAAATTGGATGAGGTACTCAATTAGCGTTGTTCATTTATTAATATTAGGAGCTACAGATTACAGATATTGGGGTAGATTAGGGAACGCCAAGGTATGGTTCATCATCAGTGGCCCGTGGGGTTGGATGGCTCAGTGGTAGAGTGGATTTCTCTTGGACCGTTAGGTCCCGGGTTCGAAACCAAGACAACATGGTGCCGTTTTGGTTAGGCATCAATCCTCATCACCCAGTCCTTCTGATAGGACTGAAAGCTATAGACCCCACCTGTTGTTATACAGGCACAACCATACCCCTGTGCAATTTCAGTTCTGATTTTGTGAGGGGGGGGGGTTCTCCTTAAAATTATCAGTTTAAAAACCGTTTCATCTTATTAACAATGAACGTTATAACATCACGATGCTGAGTTAATTGGAAGCACGACTCTTTTTAAAGATATGTTCTTTACAAAAATATTGGATATCCGAATTCGACGAGGAAGGTAATTAGTGCAGCTCATGAAAACTATCCACCGTCATAGCCATGCTCCAAACGTTTTCTGCAGTGCAGATGACAGTAGGGCAATTAGAAAAGAATTGTAAACGATTTCGAGTGCTCTGCTTTGACGTGTATCCACTTGTAAATCATTGACATTGAAGAAAAAACCTTGAACTGTGTCCTCTTACGATCCTGATTCAGTTATTAATTTACGTGATCTACAAGTACCCTATAATATTATTGAAAACAACCAGTAGTAGTATGTCATATATGTTTATGATTGATAATAATGGTAATATCAATATTGGGGTCTTGAACAGCGCTCATATCTGTCATACTTGACACTCGTGGCACCTCGCAATTAATAACCCCGGCTTTAGCATGGCAACCATTACGGCGCTTTAGCATTTCAAGGAGTTAATTCCTGCCAGGTACCAATTTTATATTAATAATCTCTATCAATAATTGTTATGGAGAGAAAAATCATTGGGTATTTCGTATCATTCCACTATCGTAATCATAAGAAACATCAAAATTATTACAATAGTATAAAGAAAGACTATTCAAGCCCTTGGTAGGAGCCGAGTATTGCAAAAATACAGCAGAATTAAGGTAATTCAATTGAATTCATTTTATATATTTCCATTTTCAATAAAAACAATATAAAGGTATATACAATGATAAGCATTTGCAATATATAAGAAAATGAACAAAGGGAACTAAAATATAAGGACAAATGGCCTTGTGGAGGCATAGTTTCCCGAATAGTAGTTAAGAGATTTACATATACAAACAAAAACTAAAAAAGAAACATACATGACAAAACATGACAGGGCTTGTAATACAAATGGAAATAATCATTACAAAATCATAGGTTCGAAAAAAGTTATAGGTTATGCTGTATAATATGAATATGGGTACAAGAATTAATGATATTTCGATATAAGATGCTGCTTCGGTTTTCTTTTAGATAATATTAAAGACTTGCATGAGGATATTTCGGGAGGAATAGAGTTCCAAATAACAAATAATTAATGGCTTTTTTAAAGAAAAACAAAACATCGGCGCTTTCTAACCAAAATCGAAGGGGTTTGTGTGACAAAAAGCAGGTCAGCTGGCCTAAAGCTGTTACAATCAACGAAATCTTGTAAATGTTACTTTCAACTTCCCGATGGGACAGCTAATTTGAGACCCGGGGTAACATAAGGCTCAAATTGAAGAATACGGCCAAATGTGTTGTTTGTAATATTCTATTTAGTGATGGGAGATGTGATTGCGTTTCCATTCCTCTCCAAGATGACCCTTAAAGCTATCTGTTTACGGCTTGAGTTTCCCAAATAGCACTAATTTTAATGTAAGCTAATCGTCGCTGTGGGGTTTTTGTGTATCCATTTATTCCCGTGAGATATCTGTGAGTGGACATCACTTTGATAAAGCGTGGCACTTTCCGACCATTCTCTGAATTAATGGAACCTACGGATATAGGCATGAGTGGAATATAGATAAGGGTACACCAAAGGCATAAGGAGAGGGCACATGGGGCAACGCCCCCCCCCACCCCTCCGTAAATCTGCTGAAAACGGTCATTTATAGATCTAAGAGGTCAAGACTTTAAAGCCCCTCTAAAGTGTTGGGAGCACCAAACTCGCCAAAAATTTGATGCAACTTTTCACTTAAATTGTATCAGAACGTGAAGGGGACATTTAAGACACATTTCTGCAAGGAGTTTCAAAATAAATGTGTTTGAAATCGAATATTGATGAAAGAATGAAAAATCTAGGTTTTCTGCGTCCAACAGAAAACCTAATTCATGTATTATTTTATCAATATTTGTCTTCAAACACTTTTTTTAGGGGGATCTTTGCAGAAGTGTATACATCCTCTTTCACATTATTATACAATTTAAGTGCAATTTTGCCATCAAATTGTTGGGGCTACCAACGCTTTAGAGGGGCTTTAACCCTGTCCCTACACATACCCCGTATGTGCGCGTGTGGTGTGTGCGTAACTGTGTGACTGTTTGGGAGTTTGTTTTTTATCCCCCACCCCCTACCACCGTCTGTGCCCCCTCCTCCCTTTCAATAAGTCTGGATACGTGACTGGGGTAAGTGGATGAGCACTATACGGTGATATACCTCAGTAGACAGTGTCACTACAAGCAATTACAAAGTGACTGATAATCTTGAAGCAGCAATATCCCCTTTACCGCAGAATTGGGAGAAAACATCTTGACAGGTCCTTGACTTGATAAATATCCTTTTCACACTCGCAAAATTTTCCTTAGCCCACTTCGTTTTCACACTCGATTTTACCAAATAAAGCTATAGCCCCACTGTTAGAACGGGATAATTGGTCATCTGGAAAAAGCAGGGTAAACACTGCAATTGCGGTGCCATCTCTTGAATTGCGGTCCTAAGAGCTCAAGTGGCAACAGAAGTTAAAATAGTTCAGGGCTAGAAAAAAAGCGGTGCTAACCTGTGAAGGCAGAAACGCCGCCGTGCCCAAACAGAGATACACCGCGGTAAAGGCCCGGTCACACAGGGAGGACGCATGGGGAACGCACGGCCAGCGCATTGGAAATTTGCAATTTTGGCCAGTGCGTTGTCGTGCGCCCAACTTTTGTCGAAGCTACAGCGAGCTGACACCAAATGCATAGCGTGTTGCTAGCGCGCTGAGCGCATACAGGGCGCATACAGGGCGCATACAGTGCGCATACAGACCGTACACAGAGCGCACATGATAACAATTCCACGAATGCACAACGTGTTGCTAGCGCGCTGGACGAATGGTCCACGCATGCACCGCGTTCTACGACGCACGACCAGCGCATTGGAAATCGGAAAAGAACGTGTGCCTAACTTTTGTCATAATTTTGGAAAAGCTAGCGAGCTGACACAAAATACACGGCGTGTAGCTAGCGCGCTGTGCGTATACAGGGCGTGTGCTCCGCGTATGTCTGGCGCTGGTCTAGCGCGCTCCACGCATGTCTGGCGCTGGTCTAGCGCGCTCCGGCGCATGTCTGGCGTGCCTTTGGCGTGTATATTCATGCGTCGAGCTCGGCGCACGTTTTTGAGCATGCTCAAAAAATCCCGACGCACACAGCGAATGACGACGCATGCATAGCGCTGGTCCAGCGTTGGTCCAGCGCGCTCGACGAACGAGTAGCGAATGATGACGCACGCCTAGCGAACGACAACGCACTGGCCCAAATTGCAAATTTCCAATGCGCTGGCCGTGCGTTCCCCATGCGTCCTCCCTGTGTGACCGGGCCTTAAGCAATTGCCGCTAGTGAAAACACCGTCGACTTCCTAGATCGGGTTAGGCAAATATTACGGGACTGAGAAACCGAGGGTTAAAAAGCGAAAAAGAGTAGGAGGGACAAGTGGGTGTATCATTTGTTATTCCTATTCAAATAGAATGAAAAGAGAAAAGGGTTTTGTAATTATAATGAGCTAGCCGCTTTGTTACTACTATTGTTGTTATCTGTTTGTATTCAGTAATGTAATGTATGTGTAAAATTGATCTAATATTGTTGTGTTTGGATAAGTTTAAACACTGATTTGGTTTAATTTTTCCTCCTAAATTTCCTCCGTTTAAACAAAAGAGAAAAAGGTATTTAGCTGAAAAAATGTATAAATCAACCGATCAAAGGGGTTGAATAAATCATTATTGTATACAGAAAACTTCACTCCACCATCATTCCCTTGATATCTATTTAGAACCTGATAACTTTCCGAATAACACTCATAAACTCCGGTAAAAGACGTCAACTTACATCAGGTACAATGGAAGAACACCACCTGCTTTTGACACCTGTAATTATATATTATGGGGGAAACGGGAGATAAATCGGAATTGGAGGGGGGAGAAAGTAATTTGAAAGAGCAGGAATGCCTTACGTGTCATGGTAGGTTAACGGCGAAGGGTACTAGATTCGATGTTGCTATTTAATTGCTATTAGGCTACATCGATGTGCGTGGGGGTGTGAGGGAGGGTTACAAGCACTACTTTAAACAAACAGAACTTTGTCATTCCTTGCTCATTTTTCCTGAATGAGGTGTCATATTAAAGAGCAGAAACTCGACTTTCTAGAAATGTGATTTCCTCCTTGAAATTCAGATACCGTCCGCCAAATGAATTTTTGGTTTCCTCTCTTCAAATTAATTTCAATCACTAATGCGTAAAATATGCATCATATGAGTTGCATTAAATGAAAGAGGAGGATCTAAGCTTTCCAAATATGTGTCATTTATTAAATATAGATCAGACTAACTTATGATAAAACATCGATAATTCTCGGTTTCGTTTTTTCTGGGACGCACTGTATTACACTTCATAATTTAAGCATAATGGTAAAAAGAAAGCGCTTTCTAAGCATTAGTATGGGATAAGAAAGCAGAAGGCAAGCATTTCAACACATCTTCCGGATATTAGCCAATGGATTCATCCGAATTTATAAAATAACTTATTCCGTAATAATTATAATGATTCCCGTTCTTCAAGAGTCACCTGACTATTAGCCTGCGACGAATCGTTTCGTTTTTAACATTCTTTAACTTTGAACTTTAATAAACAGCGATAGTAGAGCGATATACTATTAATGTAGCAATAAAATGATATCAATGTGATAATAACAAAACCTCTTGGAGACCATGACAATGAATAGAAAGTGCTAAGTTCGTTGTTAATTAATGTTCCATACGTGGTGGAGTATGATGAATTACGAACATAATTTGGAGAACAGCAAAGTTGAAGGATTGGAGGTTTTATTGGATTGCGTTTATGGTACTTCTTAGATTTATGTTTTAACATTTTAAATGGGTTTTTCTTTTTCTTTTTCTTTTTTTGGTAACGACGATCAAGATGACTCCTCTTTCAACATAAAGCATTTCAGGACAGATTTGACCATATACGAACACTGAATTCTTTATACTTTTGTACCCTTGACGACAGTATATTAAGGAAATAAATCATGCCTCCGCGATCAATAATTCGCCCATTTAGAAAAAGAAAAGGGGAAACGTCCCACTTCTTTATGAAAGAGCAGATACCTAAACAAATAAATGAAAATATACCGTTATAGATTATTTATTCGAGGAGAAAGAGAGAGAGAGAGAGAGTCCAGGACCCACCTCTCTCTCTCTCTCTCTCTCTCTCTCTCTTACTTTCTGCCTTTCTCTTTATTTTTCGGTCCCTCTATCTATCTCTCTGTCTCTTTATCTTCCACAGCTCTTTTGTCTCTCTCCCTCTCTCCTGTCCCCTCTCTCTCTTACATCCACCTACTCCCTCATTTCCCTAAAACAGAGTTTGATTCTCCAAGTTTTCCCAGTTTTTCTTGATGGGTGTATTTCTGGAATCCCACTTATGACGGATGGAGGAAAGTTAAAGGTACTATGTCCCTTTTGCAGCCAACCTCAAATTTTGTAGAACTTTGCAGGAATTATGAATATGTCATGTATGTCCTATCTGTGAAATTTAAACGTTAGTAGTGTCCTCATATTCAAATTATGCAAGGGTACCCGTTTACTTGCTAGACTTCACTGTCAGACACTATTGTCATATTGAGTGACTGAATGGCCTTTTTTCTTCTTTGGTAATAACATACATGAAAAGAGTTGTAAAGGGTACATGAGCATTTGTCTACATCAATAACCCACTTCTTGTGATGGCCAAGATTAAACTGATTGAATCTTTGCGCAGCATAAAACGTATGACCATTCGGTACAATTGTCTGAAAATCAAGACTATTACTTTTGGGCTCTATAGCCCTAAAATTGATTTGACAACTAGTAGTCATTATTTTCCCACTTGAAGACATTTTCAAGCCCTACCTTTTTTAGGGAAGTTCTTAAAGGTAAAGACCAGTAATGGTCATGCGATTGCATTGTGAAAGAAACGTTGTGGAATCGATCAGAAAAGGTCGATCATCTAGCATCTAGCATCTGCAAGGTTCTGGAATCATCAAAATGATAAGAAATTTGGCTCATTCTTCGTAAAGTTACAAGCACTATACACAGAAAGATGTATATGGGACTACCCTATCTCTCTCACCAGACCATGAGAGAAATAAATTTACCAAATATATGAATTAGTAGGCGGTTTCCCGGCAAATTTGTTATCATCATGTATTAGTCAAAACATATTCTTTCACATGATTGGTAATGAGAGCTTCCATTTCATTTTTTGAAATTGGGGCGTTGCCAATACTGGTCTTTACCTTTAATTAGTATTATCTTTCAAATGCAGTTGGAACTTAACTTTTTCATTTTTTTGGCCTGCAAATGGGACATAGTACCTTTAAAGCACAATGCCTAGTTACATGTGCCTCACCACCTGCAATACATTATTCACTGGATAGCAATTATTCTATCACCCATTGTTTGATCTGAATACCGTCTCTCCGGTACCCATGTCAATATGAGACAATATACACCCGGCGGATTGAAAATCTGATTGAGGTTAGATAAATAATTAATATCCTCTAGATTTATATGAGATCAATCTTTCTATTCATCTATCCACGGATATATACATAAAATTATTCCATGTCATCATACTACTATTACTTCTACTATTACTTCTACTACTACAGTAGTAGTAGAAGTAGTAGTAACTAATAATAATAACAATAATCATTATAACATTAATGATGATGATGATGATGATGATGATGAATATGATGATAATAATAATAATAATATAGCGCCCTTTCCAGTGGATACAAGGCGATGTCTCTTAGTCCTAGGAAAAAATTATCTGGTCTATTCAGTATACAAAACAAAAAAATATGAATGTAGAAGAAATTGGGAACAAATTCCGTATTACACCGGCTGCCTGCTATACATTGAAATAGTAAATGGCATAATAGTTTTTGTCACAGGTACCAATGAGTAATAAGAAGTGAAAGGAATGTTAAACATATTTCAGGTGTTTGGTATAACAAATTCATCCATATTTACTTACAGAGATCATCCAGATCTATAACGTGGATACATTGAAAATAAAAAAAGTATACAGGAAAAACCGTAAACCCTCTCTCTTTTCTATCTCCTTGTCTTTTGAAAGAATTGTAAAAAGCAAAGTCCTTTTTACCTATTGCGCCATTCTCCAGCCCCTTGTTTTGCTTTCAATTTGTCGTCATGGAAAAGAAAAGTGAATGATAGAGATTATGACATCAACCTCTCGTGTGCTTAACAACTGTATAATGCCTTATGTTCATATTACCTGAAGTAAGTATCTGCATAATCATATTGGCCCGAATTCACAAAGGAGGTCTGTCGACAAACCGAGGTTTATGTACGTCATATGACGCGTTTTGACGCGTTTTTTACAAACCTGGTTTGTAAATAACAAAAGGAGGTTTGTCGAAACAAAAGGAGGTTTGTCGACAAACCTCCTTTGTGAATTCGGGCCATTATGTCTCTATCCCTGTGGAATACGATGCTGAAATTATTCTATTGAAATTTCGAATGCCTAATAGTCTTAATGATTTACTCTTTCGACAATAATCTACTCATTCTTGAATGTCGTATTACTTCGGAAGTTCGGATCAAGACGGAAAGAGATTTATTTTGACCTTTCTAAAGCAGGGCTCCCATTCAATTCTTGATATCACGAAATCGCATTCTTGATATCACGAAATCGAAATCTTGATATCAAGAATTACCATTGCTTTACAACGTAAAATTATTTCTTGATATCAAGAAATATGTTTTAATGATGAAACGGCTTGCCATAAGCTTGCGCCGGCTCGCCACAACTCGAGGCTCCAACTCGGCTAAGTGGGAGCCCTGCTTAAGAGTCGTACCTAACCCAATTAAAATCAGTCACTATTATTTTTCTCTGGTAAAACAAAGTACCTTGACCTTACAAATGTTTTTACGTACTTGTACTATCTGATAAAACATTTTGGTTCATTTTTGTATTTCTTTTTGTCTTTCTTTTTTCTTTCTTTCTTTTTGTCTTTCTTTATTCCTTTCTTTCTTTTTGTATTCGTTTTTTTTATAAATATTTTCATAAATCTTAGTTCTTGTACAATGCCGATAAAGCTGAAGTAAAATGAGCTAAATTGATTGATGATTCACCCAAAGAAGGTTTACATTTTACCCTTTTTTTAAATTTATTTTTTAACAAAGAATTATATTTTTTGGTCTCCTTCACTTTTTAGTAAAATAAATAGAGGATAAGGGGCTTAAATCCGTTTGAAAAGCATATTCGTGTTAAGAAGTATGTGCGTCAGAAGTTCTGCTGAAGTTTTCTTTCTTTCTTTTGCTTTATTACAACATTTTTAACCTTTTTGCTTGCTTTCCTATTTCCTTCTTTTTTGGCGAGGATAATTATGATGCGGGTTATTCATGTCTTTTCAAAATTCTCTGATTTAATCATGACAATTCATAGTTCACTTTAGCGTAAGTGTATAGTATCAAAAGAAGTCATTTACCATAGATTCGGGCTCGAAGAAATACGAAACAAAAAATTCTAAGAAAACAAACATAAACAAAAAGAAAACAGAAAACGCAATAACGACTGAAGCATGCATCTAATAAATTATATTTTCGATGCGATGTTCCATAAAACCGGGTCGCCTTATTGAACAAATTTTTACGACAATCACTTGCGAGAGTTTTTTTATTATTTTTATTTAGGTCTTATTTCCACATTAACTGCATATGAAAAGAATTTACAAAGTAAGGCATATACAAGGTAACAAAACATGTACATAATATCCGATTGATACAACAGTAATAAAAACGATGTAATGGCAAGTCATTAAATCCATATGATGCTAACAATTATCTGCAGTAATGAGGAGGAAACCTTGGAAGCATTATGCTTGTAATTAAGGTTCCCTTTACATAATACACTTTTTACATAATATATAAAACAAAAAACAAAACAAAAGAACAAAAACGGGTGTGTGGTGCAGCCAGCCAACACGTGTTGATAATACCGATGGTCTCTATCATGATGACCTAAAGCATTTTCATACTGGAGTAGAAGTTTATGTTTCGAGTGATATTTAAAAGTAATTAAACTTGGCAGCTGTTTGAGCGAAATGTCTAAGGAGTTCCAGTACACAGGACCAGTATAAATCAAAGTTGTTTTTTTAGTAAAGTTTTCAGTTTGTGTAAGTGAAAAAGTTAACGATGAAGCTCTTCTATTTATTTTGCTTTTTAAATCTGAATGCAATTTACCATGACTTTGGATCAAAACTAAATGAGTTAACCCGAAGAAGAAAAAAAACGGCTCTTATCACAACAGACTTTAAAATAATGCTCAAGGGGACGATTTTTTTTAGCATATACATGTACCATGTTGATCACATACAACATTCGTCTTTTGTTTCGAATAGAAAGTAAATCAGACTTCAATTTTTTTTTCGAAGGGCCTTACAAAGTACAGTTTTGGAATGTTCACTTTGAAAGAGGTATCTATTCATCCGAACTATAGCAACAGAGTGAGCACTATAATTATGTCACTAATGTGCACTCTTTTAAAATCATCACTTTATTGATCAGGCGTGCACAACAAAGAAGGCACAATAGCCAAGGACAAATCAAATTACTGGTAGAGACAGGGCATAAGAGGAACATGTACGTCTTATGTGTAAAAAAAAAAAAAAATAGTACAAGCGAAAAATTGTTATAAAAGTATATTGAATTATATAAACGAAATGTTTTTGATCAGAATGCCGATATTGTATTTTTATTAGCAGAGTGAAGAAAATACGTTTTAGTGGCGTATCCATACTTCGATAACCAGGGGGCGTAATCCATCCAAGACTTGGGGGGGGGGGCGAATTGTACATTGGCAGCCCCGTATGCCGAACACTCACTGTTAGTTAAATTAAGTACATTAAGTAGTATCCCTTATTTTTCTCCGTCAGTCTTCAAGGCGCATACAACGGTAGAAAACCCTATGCTGGATACGCATTCGACATTGTTTAGGAAATGTTACATTGTGTTTAGACCTTAAACATGTTAGAACGAAAACATTCTCTATTTTATCAAATACTATCATTGATAAACTGTATTATTTTGAGCACAATGTTATATATCATGATAGTTTTATTGCATGCGTTGGATATTGGTAGTATGGAAATTTATGTGAACTAATTCCCTTTAAAAAAAAGTTACCATATGTTACACTTAGAGTGATGTAATGGGAGCTACGAATGCGAAATGTGAAGTGTTAGCATCTGCTTGTAGTAGTATATCGGGTTATCTCTCTCTCTCTCTTTCTCTCACACATTTTTGAGATATCTGACAAACATGACAAATGACGTATATTTTGTTTTCTATGACGAATTTAGGTCAAGGGGAGACTTTGAAGTGTCATTTTTTATATCATTCAAATGAAGAAAAAAAAAGAAAGGGATGTCTTTAGATGACCGGAGATTTCTCTAAAATTATGGACCACGTCATCATTTCCAGGGAACGCCTGTGACCCGAAAGAAATCTAAAACACGCCTGAAATATTATCTCATCCATGTGATGCATTTAAATGACAGAAAATTCAGGGAATCTCGAAAATAGTGGAAAAGAAAACGTACTTTTTATGGTAGTTTTCTCGAAGTCAGGAAGGCGTTTTATCGATTTAGAACATTTTAAAATATCGTGTATAGCGATAAAATGTCTTTAAAAGATGTAACTCGTTCTACTGGTTGTATATGCCACCCCCTCTCTCTCTCTCTCTCTCTCCAATTTGTTTGAACTTAATTTGACATTGTATGAAGAATAGGGTGTAACAATGTATTATCTCGATTTTAAAACAAAATAATTTTAAATTAGGATTTATAGCAAGAATGGCGCTCGTCTGGCTCTGTAGCTTCGCCTTTATCTGCGGAAAAAAGGTGAAATTACATTTCTTATAATATATGTATCGCTAATTTCGATTAGTCTCTTCGGAAAGGGGGCATTAAAATCTCGATAATTCTTTTCAATCCATCAACCGTTCGAGAAAATAGGATCGGGGGACAAATTATAACTGTTATTGATGCATTGTCCGAACTTTTATGAAGTAATCTAGGATTTATTTCAACCTACACAGCCTATTAGATAAGCTCTTTGAAGATTTAATATCTTATTATTTTTCAGGGATAAAACTATTTATAGTAAATGGATGGGGAATTTTTAAGAAATAATCTCCATGATCTTATCGTTCAGTCCTTTTATCAGTATTGAATATCCAGCTGAACACGTTTTGATTCCTATTATTTCACCCGCCAGAGATTAAGTCAGAATCTTAAAAAAAAAATGAAATTGATTTACTTTCCCTAGTTTATAGATTTTACATATATATGTCATGTGCTGAGAACTAAAAGCGTGTTAATTCAGTTTTGATGATATTAAGATATTGATTAAGTCAACTTGCTCATTGGAGTGGTATGTTTTCCCTTCAAATTGGCTTTAGGAGCTGATGTACAAGGATCAAGATCGCAAAGACTTAAGAGGGATTGGGTAACTTTGTCTCAGATTCTGAAACAAAATCTTGGATTTAGCTCATGCTGCAATGATAATGATAAAACTTTAGGTCAATCAGGAATCCCATGACTTTTACAAGCAGATCACCTGCCTGATTATCAAGATATTTGTGATTGAAAATCAAAATCAAATTTTTCGTTTTCCTAACGGTTCTTACAAAACTACAATCGATTGGGGAAAACGAGTATGGTAAAACCAGTCATTCAATGTTTTTTTTATACTTTTTTGAGGCACTTCATGTTCATTTTGAAGCGCATATTTGTTAGGGCTTCAATATTACACCATAACACAGACACTGATAACACGTAGGGCCGTGCATCTCAGATTTAACATTGTTAAACGATGCCTTTAAGAATCATCAACTTAAGGCAATAATAATAGCCTCGTGAATTTCCTTCCCCTTTTGAAATTAACGAAAATTTCAATGACAAATTTTGTAATAAAAAACATGTGATATACTGAATTGTGAATTGAATTGCTCTTGAGTAGATTTCTCGAAAATCTTTGCGATCGTGTTCAAGATATCTTTTTGTTATAGCTGGAAATGTAAGAGTAGGCAATCTTTATGATCAATTATTACTCTCTGGAGTATATTAAGATTGCTATACAGTTATAATTGATAAAGCGGCCCGATTGACATTAAAAATTCTTATCATTTATGGATTTTTCAAATAAAGTTTAAATACTATACAACTAGAGTTGGGGTGTCGATCATGCACTTGTTACTCACTGCCCCCACGATTAACCCTAAAAGGCCGGGCTATATGAGGTTTTAATACGGCCGGGGGAGGGCATTATGCCCCCCCCCCCCAAGGTCTAGGCCTAGGAAGGTCCAATTATTGTGAACATTGGCATGGAGATAGATTGAAGTAAATTGAATAAGATGGTAATTTTTATTTTATTTTATGTTTATTTATTTATTTTTTATTAATATTTTTATGACAATATGCAATTTTCTGGGGGAAATATGCACAAGCACATTTGTGAGAATTACATATTTTGATTGACATGTGATGATATTTTGTCACCTAACACCCGGACCATAGGTCCGCCCATAACAAATTTGGTTTGTACCAAAATGTGCGGGAGACATGAGGGAAAAAACTGATGAAATTTCAGCGCCAAAGTTTCAGGGGTTTAGATGCAGTGGCAAAAACTCGACGGGGGGGGGGGGGGGGGGGATTATGGCACCCGGCCTTATTAGGGTTAAGGGATGATGTCATTTCCCTCACTCAGAGTTCATGATTTGTGGCACCCCCCCCCTCCCCAAGCTGCCAACTGACGAATACCTATTAAAATACGTGGTTTAATGAGATCGAGCGGTCATACGATGTGTTCGATCTAATGGCCATAGTAATTGAAAATCACCACTCAAATATCACTTAAATCAACAAGCAGGCGAGCACTGAATTAGTTATTCAATTACTGTTTCTTTAGGTATACTTTTTTGTTTACTAACCTTTTGTTGTATACGTGGAAAATACTAGAAATGATACCTTTAACGGAAAAAAGGAATGTTCTTTGTTAATGACCCGCTTTTTCTTCCACAAAGAAACGGCCGTCTGCTCAGTAAAGCACCATAGGTTCGCCCATAATAAATTTGGTACCAAAATGTGCGGGAGACATGAGGGAAAAAACTCATGAAATTTCAGCGCCAAATGTTCAGGGGTTTAGATGCAGCGGCAAAAACTCGACGGGGGGGGGGGGATTATGGCCCCCGGCCTTATTAGGGTTAAGGGATGATGTCATTTTCCCCCTCAGTGTTCATGATTTGTGGCACCCCCCCCCCTTCCCAAGCTGCCAACTGACGAATACGAATACCTATTAATACGAATACCTATTAAACTACGTGGTTTAATGAGAGCAAGCGGTCATACGATGTGTTCGATCTAATGGCCATAGTAAATGAAAATCACCGCTCAAATAATACTTAAATCAACAAGCAGGCGAGCACTGAATTAGTTATTCAATTACTGTTTCTTTGGGTCATGGCCATCGTATACTTTTTTGTTTACTAACCATTTGTTGCATACGTAGAAAATACTAGAAATGATACCTTCAACGGAAAAAAGGAATATTCTTTGTTAATGACCCGCTTTTTCTTCCACAAAGAAACGGCCGTCTGCTCAGCAAAGCACCATAGGTCCGCCCATAACAAATTTGGTACCACAATGTGGGAGAGACATGAGGGGAAAAACTCATGCAATTTCAGCTCCAAAGGTTTAGGGGTTTAGATGCAGCGGCAAAAACTCGACCGGAGGGGGGGGGGGGGCATTATGGCCCCAGGCCTTATTAGGGTTAAGGGATGATGTCATTTTCCCCCTCAGTGTTCATTATTTGTGGCACCCCCCCCCCCCCCCTAAGCTGCCAACTGACGAATACGAATACCTATTAAACTACGTGGTTTAATGTGATCGAGCGGTCATACGATGTGTTCGATCTAATGGCCATAGTAATTGAAAATCACCGCTCAAATATCACTTAAAGGGAAAGTCCACCCCAGGATTTTTTTTAGCTGACGATATAGACCTAATAATACCATGAAGAATGATACAAGTCTCATTAAAATCCATGATCACATAACGAAGATATATCGACTTTTTTATCGAAAATCAGCCGCCCCCCAAATGCAAATGCGTTACATGGGCATGAAACGATCGCCAAAAAATAACCGATAGTATCGAAATTGTGACGTATGTTGCGAGCTGCCTTCTTATTTCGCAGACATTCACTTTCGCTCGCGGTACACTGTTATCGCACTGACACGACGAATCATGAATGAAAGTGAAAGCGAAAGTGAATGTCTGCGAAATAAGAAGGCAGCTCGCAACATACGTCACAATTTCGATACTATCGGTTATTTTTTGGCGATCGTTTCATGCCCATGTAACGCATTTGCATTTGGGGGGCGGCTGATTTTCGATAAAAAAGTCGATATATCTTCGTTATGTGATCATGGATTTTAATGAGACTTGTATCATTCTTCATGGTATTATTAGGTCTATATCGTCAGCTAAAGAAAATCCTGGGGTGGACTATCCCTTTAAATCAACAAACAGGCGAGCACTGAATTAGTTATTCAATTACTGTTTCTTTGGGTCATGGCCATCGTATACTTTTTTGTTTACTAACCATTTGTTGTATACGTAGAAATGATACCTTCAACGGAAAATAGGGATATTCTTTAATTTGTTAATGACCCGCTGTTTCTTCCACAAAGAAACGGCCGTCTGCTCAGTAAAGCACCACTGTTTTTTTTTATAGTCCCCCCCCCTCTCTCTCTCTCTTACTCAGTCAAACACACACATACACACACCCTCTCCCTCTCTTTCTCTCTCTCTCTCTCTCTTACACACACTCACTCAAACATACACACCCACACACCACACTCTCTCTTTCTCCCTCTCACTCAATCAGATACACTCTCTCTCCCTTTCTCACACACATACTTTCTCTCTCCCACACAAACACACACACACACACACGCACGCACACACACACACACGCTCTCTGTCTTAATCTCCCCTTTCACAACCTTCCCATTCCACCCGGGATCCCATCCACCCTCCCCCCCCCCCCCCAAAAAAAAAAAAAAAAAAAAAAAAAACACTGTTCTGTTGAAGAGGAATGTGTTGGTGAAATCAAGCTGATGTGGCTATCATTTAGCCCAAAACCTAGGGTAATTTGCTAAATTTGTTGCATGGAAAGAGGATCGTATCGGATTGATGTGCAGTTGATAACTACATCCAGGGTGTTCGTTTCGTAAAACTTATTTTGTGGATGGCGGAGAGATTCTTTCGCATTAAATTCCTTATTTAAAGCGAAATATGATAATGGAATAAAAACGTATGGAAAGCCAAGTACATCACATTTCGATGTCCATACGTTGTGCTGGGGTAATTCTGCGTGGTCATTCATCTCGCACACAATTATGGTCTGGAAAATTCATCAATTCACAGTCCATACGGCGGCTTATATACAGTACGTCCCAGAAAAAACGAAACCGAGAAATATCGCCCTTATATTTTCATACTTTTAGCAAACAAATTCGTTTTCACTGGCTGCCTGCCGTAGCAAAAAAGCATAATTGACAGAAGACTTAACTCCGTTTCGTTGACAATCAGCCATGCATGAAGTCTTTCGTCTACGGCTGATTGTCAACGAAACGGAGTTAAGTCTTTTGTTAATTTCGTTTGTTGATACGGCAGCAGCCAGTAAAAACGAATTCGTTTAATCAAATTATGGAAATGCAAGCGCTACTTTAAACAAACAGAACTTTGTTATTCCTAGCTCATTTTTCCTGAATGAGGTGTCATATGAAAGGGCGGAAACTCAATTTTCTAGAAATGTGATTTTCTCTTTGAAATTCAGATACCGCCCACCAAACGACTTTTCAGTTTCCTCTCTTCAAATTGATTTTAATCACTCATGCGTATATATGCATTATTATGAGTTGCATCAAATAAAAGAGGAGGATCTAGATTTCCTAATATGTGTCATTTATCAATTATAATTGTGATTAAGTTATGATAAAACATTGATAATTCTCGGTTTCGTTTTATCTGGGACGCACTGTATATTATCATTGCGCTAAACAACGCACCGCGAAATCCCACATTGTACAGTATACACCCCCATCCATTCATGATATTTTGTTGCTCCAATGCATATACCGATTTGGCTTCCCTATAATTGTAGTTCACAACAAAATCGTAACATCTCGTAGCAACTGTCGGAGGGCCATTATCCTTTATATCCCTTATTATTGAGTTAGAATGCATAATAACGCCCTTTTTAATGATTAATTTATGTTCAACTTCTTTTTCAAAAACACACCCAATAATAGTGATGAGAGTGAATTCGCGAGAAACAGATGGAAGCCTGGGATATTGAGTCATGTTGACGTAAAAGCGGTCTACACTTGCCCATGAAATTGAAATAATGTTTTTTTTATCTCTTTTCATGATCGTGACAACCTTATACTTAGATTAAGTTCATTATCTTCTCATAACGTTATCTATCAAGAATAAACCATATTTTCACAATCATTTCATAAAGAGAATTAACAAAAATAATCCAACTTTATGGGCAACAGTGTACCTGATGAAGGAATTTGAGACACCTTGCGTGTTTTGATTTATGTAACAGATCTTGAATATAAAAAACAGGCTTTTGGGCTATTACATTCTAGGTGAAATTCATAACTAAAATATCGTGTCAATAGACCAGTTTTAGTGTTCCAGTCAAGCAGAAAAGATGTTGAAACGCTTAAGCATTCCCAAGGCTTATTAAACTCACTGGATTCATTAAAAAACACTGCAAACTCCATTCTCTCACATAGTTTAAAATAGTACTTAATATTTTACCCTCCCCCCCCCCCCCATTTATTTCAATATTTTATCTTGTTTAATTTTTGTGTTCATTATAGCTCATGTATGTTTATATGTTTTGTAAATATGTTTTTGATTATGTTGATACAGGGCCCCTTGGTCGAGCAGTTTTTATAACTGAAAGGGCTACCCTGTCAAAATAAAACGACAAAATTAATATGCAACATGAATTACTGGAGTATTGTTCCTATACTAGTAATTCATGAAAGTGATAGGGAAATCCATTAATACACATCAGTGAACTTTAAAAACTATCTACTCGATAGCTCGGTTCTCGAATTATTATAAGGTGATGATCTCTCGAATATTGAGAGGATCATCCCTACTTCCGGCCCTCTCTATATGGCGAAAGCATGTGATCCGCTTGATCCTTCTGAGAAATAAAGTTGTACTGCGTTTATAACACTGAAATGTGGGTCATCTGCTGAAGTGGAGTATCCAACAGTAATTGATAAACAGGGGAGCAAAATCGGTTCCGCACAGGAGGGGCGGTTATACAGTGCGTCCCAGAAAAAACGAAACCGAGAATTATCGATGTTTTATCATAACTTAATCACAATTATAATTGATAAATGACACATATTTGGAAAGCGTAGATCCTCCTCTTTCATGTGATGCAACTCATTATGATGCATATTTCACGCATGAGTGATTAAAATCAATTTGAAGAGAGAAAACTGAAAAGTCGTTTGGCAGGCGGTATCAGAATTTCAAAGAGAAAATCACATTTCTAGAAAGTTGAGTTTTTGCCCTTTCATATGACACCTCAATCAGGAAAAATGAGCAAGGAATGACAAAGTTCTGTTTGTTTAAAGTAGCCCTTACATTTTCATAATTTTAGCAAACAAATTCGTTTTCACTGGCTGGCTGCCGTAGCAAAAAGCAGAATTGACAAAAGACTTAACTCCGTTTCGTTGACAATCAGCCATGCATAAAGTCTTTCGTCTACGGCTGATTGTCAACGAAACGGAGTTAAAGTAGATATTCATTGATTTTAAAAACTAAATTTATTTTCATTTTTGCAAAGTTGAAACTCTGATTCGACAAGTTTATCAAAATTCAACGCTTGGAAACATTCGAGGTACTGATTATCATAAATTACAAAACGCTTAAATACAGCCCCGGCATAGCACCTGAGCAGCTCTCCGAACGCTGCTGAGATGTGTGAGATCACAGTATGGACATGACTTACACAAGCAGACGATGTCCCATGACATCTCACATATTTTCAGTGCCTGTGTTTTCATCTTCTCTTGAGTTCTTTCTCTTACTTCACTACCGTCAGGCTAAATGTAAAAACTATTGCCTCACTCGAAACCCCGCGCATGGTTTTATTTTGATGGAAAATGCAGCGATACAAAAATAAAGGAATCTGTCGCTTGTAAACAAAGTAAGACGCCATTGTATATTCAGCTGCACACACCGGGGTATGTTCGGCGTTTCAAGAGGGAACAAATGCCGTCCTTAATATCATTCCGGGGGTTTTTCAATTTGAAAGTCTGGTTTCTTTGATTGTTAATTAACCCCTATCCTGGGTATTTACAAGCAAAAGATTTTAGTTATCAGAATCGGGTCATATCCCCTTTTGAATGGTTTGACATGCCATTACATTTATAAACAGTAAACTCATTATAATTTGAGAAATAATAGCTTTGCAATTATGTTCATTCTCTATGGGATGTCGTCTGCTTGGGCAGTGTTGGTCCATATAGTGACGACATTAAAACATCGTTATTTTCCCGGCGAATCTCTCGTATATCCCAGCTGCTATGGAGGTGGTTGTATTTGTATTTTTATAAATCACCCGATATGTAGTTGACCTAAAACTTTTCCGATGGCACTCTGTTAGCTTACCATTTTCTAGTGATACATTAGTTGACATATTTGTGATCTTCTTTGAATTTCACCTTTAAGTCTTTTGTTAATTTCGTTTGTTGATACGGCAGGTAGCCAGTGAAAACGAATTCGTTTAATCAAATTTTCGAAATGCTAGCACTACTTTAAACAAACAGAACTTTGTTATGATAAACATCGATAATTCTCGGTTTCGTTTTATCTGGGACGCACTGTATATTGCCCCTTTCCAGACGAGGGAAGAGAATTGTCATAAATATTACATGGGCTTCATACTGAGCAGGATAAGTCACTGCGCCGTACCTGTCATTTTGAAATATATTAGAACTGATTGTGTTTCATATTGTTCACTACGGTAAATACGAACGCAGAAACTTCACGAAATAAACCTTAGGCAATTTCGATAGGCTTATGCAGAAATTCGGGCACATGACAACTACATATTAATGACGATAACGACTGTTCTATTATAAAGCACATACCAGGTACGATCGACCAAAGCGTTTATAGTATTATTATTACCCTAGCAACTTGGATTTCAGCAAATAAACTTTAACTAAATCTTGATAAAACCCATTTTATGATATTTAGCAATTACTCTCTGAACCTACAATTCCTAGCACACACGCACTCACCCAGGTTACTAATACCAAATGTTTCGGTATTATAATTGATGACCATCTGACATGATCCACATGTTACTCAATTATGTAAAAAAGGTGTCACGTAACACCGGTGTCATTAATAAAAATTAAATATTTTTTCCCACTGCCCACCCTCTATTTATTATACTGTACTCTTGTCCTATCCATTTCGAATTATGGGGCCACTCTACTAAACATAACAAAACTAAACAATAAATCTACCTAATACAAAAGGCTCATCTGCAACAAAAACTGTCGTTCTCACACTAACAATCTCTTTTATAATAATAAGGTCTTAAAATTGATAAATCATATTTGTATAATCTCGGTTGTATACCATTTAGACAAAAATCAGTTACTAGAAAACGTGTTGCAAATATTTTAAAAAACACAATGAAGAACACAAGTACCCCACTAGACAATCAGATCAGTTTCATATACCACAGCCCAGAACCGTCACTGCTCAAAAGACTTATATACCGGACCATAGCTATAGAACTCATTAGATGTTAATATTAAATCAGCTTCTACTATTTTTTTCATTTAAACGTACACTTGAACAAATCCTTCTAGATAAATACAATTGTTAAAAGGACAAAATTTATAGGGACAGTTTTTGGAACAATAATACAAAATTAAAAGATAAACCTATTAGTAATATAAGATCAAAACATTGCAAAAGTAACCATAATGTGTAATGTACCCGTCCTCTATGCTTCACTTTCCCTTTCTTACTTTCTCTCTCTCTCTCTCTTCTCCGCTAGAAAGGTAATCATTTGTTATTATTTCCGATATCTGTAAACATTCCGTGTATACACCAATGTTAAAGAGAACCTTTTTGTTTTGTAGCGTGGGGGGGGGGCGGGGGCGGATGTAGGATTACCTAAGCATTTTTATATATGTATTTTCTAATTATATTACAGAGCACTTGTAACTTTTTGTTTTATTCTCAAGGGTCTATAAAATACAAGCCAAGCTTTTTTAATAAGACTCCTTCACTATGTTTTTATGCATGTATTTTCTAATTATATTACAGAGCACTTGTAAAACAAAATATTCTCAAGGTTCTTGAAATACAAGCCATGCTTTTTTGATAGACTCCTCCACTATATTTGCACCAATGTGCCAATCTTAAATGATTTATTCGAATTATTGTATAATTATTTGTCTTATCTTGTGTTTAATATTATGTTTTTGAATTTGTATATATTATTTTTTTTATTGTATATTCATTTGATTATGTTATATTATGTTAAAAATAAAAGAAACCTTAGATTCAATTATTATTCTGCACATTGCAGTGCACATTCTCCATTTCATGTGGAGCACTCCAGCTAATCACCGTTTTACGGGCACGCAAATGCACAATCCAAACACAGATTCCTTTGCATCCTAAACGATCTTCTGTGTGCCCATGCCTTGAGCCATATTGCATGGCCGTACAGAGGATTTTTGTTCTGTTGGGGACCGGGGTAAAATGCAATGAATTATTGAAAATGTATTGCATTTTCTTTTGTTTTTTTATTGGTGGGAACTGCCCCTACCCCAGCCCCCGCTGCGTACAGTCATGGTTCAGTGGCAAAGCAATGGCCTCGTAACTGTGAGGCCCCAGGATCAAAACCGTGTGGATGTGCTATATTAGTGCCCTTTTGTGGGGCATTAATCCTCATTACTGTCATTTATGACTTAAGGGCGTATGTCCCCTATTTGATAAGCATATTAGCATACACATGCTTTAGCAGTCACGCAAAACAAACACTGGCAAATTATTATTCAATAAAATCTGAGAATGTAAATATACTATTATCTAGATCTATTAGGAATAAATCATTGTCAAAATAATTCCATAAATTGGGGTAAAAAAAAATATTCCAACTTTATGAGCGACAGTGTATTACGTTATCCGAACATAATATACAGTATTTAGCTCAGAGCCATCTATACACAGAGTTTGGGCAACCCGGTTCGAGTTGGACAAAATATGACGACTACTGCTTTGTTGGGCAAGCACAAAACAAAAGAATATACGCAATATTGTGACCCAGTGAAACCAAGTTGGCCAAACTCTGTATGTAAATGGCTCTGATTTAGGTAATATGAAACTGCCCTCAACTTGAATTTTTTTCTCAAGTCCTAATTTAGAAGTAAAAATTAACAACTGTCATGCGTATTTCCACAATTTTCATACTTTCTCTCTTTATCTTGATAACTGTAGCGGATATTTTAACCTCTCTGGTGGTATTATTCCACGTGACCGAATTCTACCAATCAACATGGCCGATACTGTGGGGGACCAACATCCAATGCCAGATCCATCGCTACCTACGGTTCGTCAGCTTCAATTCCACCGTCTTTACCATGATGGCTATAGCCATTGACAGGTATGTCAAAAAACACGGATGATTATGATAAAAATAATAATAAGATATTTTCATACCGCAAATTGCATAATGCCTTTAAGCGGTTTAGAAGGAATATAGTTGATAAAGTAAAGGAAACAGAATTTGCATTACAAATTACATCAAATCAATTAACATTAGAAATTTGCAAATTAAAATAGCACCTTTACATAATTACAAATCACTTACAAGCAAAATACAGATAGCTCATAAATTAATAGTGTCCTACGTTAATCTACAGAATATGAAAGGTGTAGGGTCAAAGGGCTATTCAGGAACAAAACTTAAAGAGATGTGTTTTTAGTAGTGATTTAAATGTATTTAAAGAACTAGCATTGCGAATTTGAAAGGGGAAATTGTTCCAAAGAAATGTAGCTGCATAAACGAAAGAACGTTGACCGTATTGCTTGTAAGAAAAGTGTGAGACCGAGAGAGCAGAGGTTGAGAAGCAGATCGCAAAGTCCGAAAAGGAATGTATCGAGGAAACCAATAATAACCACTCCCATCCCCCTCATTTTTCTTATCTATAGCTATTGCATCATAATGATAAATGCTAATGACAATTATAATTAAGCAGCGCTATAATAATACAGCCTACATTCATCGTTTCTAATTTTAATGATTTTTCCTATAGCTATTGCATCATAATGATAATGACAATGACAATTATAATAAGGCAGCGCTATAATAATGCAGCCTACATTCATCGTTTCTAATTTTAATGATTTGTTTTCTTTTAACATTGCTTCATAATGATAATGACAATGACAATTACAATTAAGCAGCGCTATAATAATGCAGCCTACATTCATCGCTTCTAATTTTATTATAATGTTTATGCTTCTTGTTCTCCTTTTAAGATATTTCGCAGTTCGTATCCCAGTTCTCTACAAGGGCAAGTTTACAGTCAGTCGAACCAAGTTCATTATCCTCTTCGTCTGGTTGACATCTTTCACCGCTGCTCTCCCTGTTGCCTTCATGTTCGAGGTCAGTCACGTATTCGACGAACTACTTCAGATATTGTTGATAAAGTACTACTACTTTAATAAAAAATATTTTAATTTTGCAACTTAAACCATCGTTGGCAATATGGAGTTGTGCGTACTGTCTCTCTCCGCCTCCGATATTATGTACTTGATGGAGCTTCTTGGAAAGAAGCACATGAATACTTATGTTGAATGATTCCAAATCTAGTGGAGTCAAAGAAATTCTCAATGAACTATACAATCGTCAGATAGAGCTGTGAAAATTAACAACGTGCATGGCGAAGGATAGCACTATAGGCCTAATTACAGAAGTATAGGCCTATTTAAATACTTAGTAGTTATATTCTTGGCTATCATTGATTCGGCTGGAGGCTATGCAATCAAAACAAATTATAAAAACATGGGAAATAAAACTTTCAAAAAGATTCATCCAAAATAGTTCTGCTAAATGTATTTCCTGACCCACCAAGAGATGGCGCTATGGCTTTCCCGTACACATCGATGACTGATCTCCCGTACAGTTTATTTGGTGCATACTCTGAAAAGCGTCTCTAAATAGTGTGCAACTACTAATACTGCTATTATAAGTAAAGCTAAACGTTCTCTGTCGCTACTTTGACTGTCTTTTAGTAATTTTGTTATCAATTTATTGTTCTCATTATTCATGTTTCAGAGTATTTACAGCGGAGAAGGACAGGCGATCTCTTACCCGGGCAAGTTGCCCTGGGCTTGCAAGGCCATCGTCCCCTTTGGACCATGGTGGAAAGACTTCAAACCCGTGTATCTCAACATCCTTCTCTTCTACGTACCCGTCATCATCACCGCCATCATCTACGTCCGCATCGTCGTCCACGTCAAACGAAGTAACCAGTACCTGCGAAGTGAGCTCCTGAACGGCGGTCCCGTGCCGAAGCGGTACCGCAACTCGCACTGGAAGATATGCAAGAGTCTTCTCTATGTCTTCGTAGGTTTCATCATCTGTTTCGCGCCCTTTGCCACCTATCATATCGTTCAGCAGTACTTCTCGACAGCACTGCACCCCGAACTCAAGAACCTCTCCCTTCTCTTGCCTTACGTTAACTCATGCTTCAATCCCGTTATCTACTCCTTCACGAACGATACATTTTGGAAAGCCGCCAAGCAGATTGTTTGCATGTCGAAGTCGACGTCGAAAGACAGTCCGAGAGCGTCGTTGCCCTCTACCGACATGGACGGCGGTCACCCACCGATTCTCGCTGCTATATCAGGCAATCAAAAGAGGAAGCGTGGGGATGGTGATCGAGCTATGGGAATCGCGTTCTCGTATGAAAGAAACATGGTGGAGATGGAACCTAGCCCGGACTTTCCCCGTCATCATATCGATACTGGTGGTGACGGCGACATCGGCATTAATGGGACGATGTCGGATAATACGATGTCGGATAATGCGATGTCGGATAAAACGATGTCAGATAATACGATGTCAGATAATACGAGATCGTCGGAGTATTGCATGACGGCGATTATTCCAAATGGAAAGGCATGATATCCCCGCCCCCCTTCATAAAAAAAGACACGTGTGGATGCCACATGACACTCGCAGACAACGACAAAGTTTCATTATTAACAAGCTTTTTGAAGAGTTTTGAGCAACTTAGTATCTCTCATATTTTGTTTCCTTTGATTTAATTTATGTTCATTTCAAAACATTTAATTTAATAATAAAACGCGACGACATGTGCAGGCATGGTCGATAATCACACAAATTTTAAAAAACTTACATTACATAAATGTACAACACGATTTGGATTAAAAAGAACAAACAATTACGTACTTTTCCCCCTAGTGTTCAATAAATTGCACAATTTGTTTTCTATTACCAGATACCTGAACAAAACGGGACAAGAAAACAAGAAAAGATGTTTGGAAAAGTAGAAGCCGACATGGAAGAAAGAAGGGCCCATGCAAAACTTTTTGATTTGTTTTCAGTTGTTGTTCTTTCGGGGGCGGGCGAATTATATTTAAGATAAGTTTAAGAGGTGCAATGTTTTAATCTTGAGGGAACAATACCTTAATATAGATTATCTAAAACATGAAAATGAAAACGCTTTGCATCATGAAAAGATTATTTTCGAATTACTTAACAGCTATTTTATGAAGTTGGGCCCTGCCTCCTCTTATGTATTCGATTACATTCTTCAGAAAAAGTTCCTGAAGATTTCAAAAACGTTGGCCTACATTCTTAGCCCTCTAAAAAAAAATGATCTAGTCTTATT
This sequence comes from Strongylocentrotus droebachiensis, assembly GCA_035222895.1. Classification (NCBI taxonomy): domain Eukaryota; kingdom Metazoa; phylum Echinodermata; class Echinoidea; order Camarodonta; family Strongylocentrotidae; genus Strongylocentrotus; species Strongylocentrotus droebachiensis. The sequence continues at coordinate 2,754 of JAVYIG010015088.1, read as the reverse complement.
CATTTTGGTAAGTGTTATTACGCGTTAAATTTGCAACTTCTTTTGAACGTGCATGTGATGTTTTAAGCAACCTACATCTCCGCTGTAAATGACAATTATTTTCTTTTCTCAATTAACACGCTTACATACAGTTAGTGGAGAGGTTCAGGAAAAATAATTGTGGCCACAGAAATGCATTCTTCTTACTTACGCTTATTTGCATTCGCACTCAGCTCAAGAATAAAATAGTTCCACTCGCAATCTGTTTTCTTGTCATTCTGGCTAATTAACACCAAATATTCATATTGCGCTCGACAAAAAGTATAAATCAGTGTTATGTACTCGAAGATGGCGCTATAGCGTCTATAGTCAGGTGGCTTAGTGAAATTATCGTTACTTGCCGGATAAAAGCACCAATTTTGGTACAGGGCTCCCTTAGGACCTACTAAACGATATTAGGATAGGAGCCCCCGGCAAAAATTTCAATTTAAGGGTGTGGGGGCGGGGGCGTTTTTTGGACCCCCCAAATAATTATATAAAATCGATTTGTTATTGTACAAATGCCATTTTTGGTACAGGGCATCCTTAGGACCTACTGAACGATATTAGGGTAGGAGCCCCCGACAAAAATATCATATAACGGCGTGGGGCGGGGGTGTTGCCTCGTAGCCCCCAAATAATTTAGAAGGTAATATAACATTTATATGTTGTTGTACATATGACATTTTTGGTACAGGGCTTACTTAGGACCTACTGAATGATTTTAGGGTAGGAGCCCCCGGCAGGAATATCATATTAGGGTGTAGGGCGGGGGCGCCGCTTCGTAGCCCCCAAATAATTTAGAAGGTAATATAACATTTAATTGTTGTTGTACAAATGTCATTTTTGGTACAGGGCTTCCTTAGGACCTACTGAACGATATAAGGGTAGAAGCCCCCGGCAAGAATATCATATAAGGTGTGGGACAGGTGCGTCGCCTCGTAGTCCACAAATAATTTGTAATGTAATAAAACATTGATTTGTTGTTGTACAAACGCCATTTTTGGTACAGGGCTTCATTCGGACCTGCTGAATGATGGTAAGGTAGGAGCCCCTTGCATACATATTCATATACGGGTGATTGGGGGCCCATGGCGTTTGTACAACAACAAATCAATGTTATATTACCTTACACATTATTTGTGGACTACGAGGCGACGCACCTGTCCCACGCCCTTATATGATATTCTTGCCGGGGGCTCCTACCCTGATATCGTTCAGTAGGTCCTAAGGAAGCTCTGTACCAAAAATGGCATTTTTACAACAACAAATAAATGTTATATTACCTTCTAAATTATTTGGGGGCTACGTGGCCACGCCCCCGCCCCACACCCTTATATGATATTTTTGCTGGGGGCTCCCACCCTTATATCGTTCAGTAGGTCCTAGGGAAGCCCTGTACCAAAAATGGCATTTGTACATCTACAAATCAATGTTATACAATTATTTGGGGCCCCCAAAAACGCCCCCGCCCCCACACCCTTAAATTGAAATTTTTGCCGGGGGCTCCTATCATAATATCGTTAAGTAAGTCCTAAGGAAGCCCTGTACCAAAAATGGTGCTTTTATCCGGCAAGTAACGATAATCGACAAATTTGACGCTAAGCCACCTGACTATACTATAGTTTCAGAGCCATATTTCCGCAGTTTTTGTTTGCGTTACTCTAGCCACAGTTTTTAGACGTGCACGTGGTGTTTTTAAGCACCCCACATCTCCACTGAAAATGACAATTTTTTTTCTTCACTCAAATAACAGTGGAAAGCTTTTAGAAAAATAAATGACATTATTTGTGGCAACAGAAATCCATTTTTTCCCACGCTTTATATATCGCATACGTATTCAGCTCATCTTTAAAAATAGTACTTCTTGCTATTTGGTTTCTTGGTATTTTTGCAAAATAACACCTAATATTCACGTTGCGTTTGAAATCAAGGAAGTATATATGTATTTTATTATTTTTGTTTTGAAATGTTAATGAGATTGAAAATGAAGATATCTACATAGCAAGATGACATCAATCAGTATTGTAATACAATTTCAACTTGTTTTGAGCCCCTGTACAAATTAACTACATTTAGTTCTATCTTTTTACAATTGCCCAAGTAGTAATTTTTATGTAAAAGAAAAATATCAAGTAACATCGAACCACCATTTCCAAATTGTCGAGATAAAAAATAAACCGGAACGAGAAACTGGGAATTAATTTTCGATGGCCTTATAAGTATAGTTGAATAGCTAACAGAATTTCTCAATATCCATGGAACTGCCTCGGGTCCACCCCCCCCCCCCCCCACACCATACTCCGTTTATTCTGCTATATATCTAGGCACTCACATGATATTACGTCGTCTGACTTTCAGAATATCAGGTTGTGGAAGATTGCCAATTTAAGAAATGTTTATCAATTCGGGTCAATGAACATCAAAATTAAACGACCGTTCTATCTCATAAAACATTTTACTCGCCTTTTATTGTAATTGCATCAATTGTTATTTTAGTCATTGCCATAACGTGGCCTATTGTACGAGACACCATAATATTTTCCTTTTTTTATATGTTCATTTTCAACATCAAACCAATGCCATGAAATGTGCCGCTATAGTGGTGCAGGAGCGTAGATCTATTATAATCATCTGCAAAATGGGGGAGATGAGGGCGTTGTTGATATCGGAAGCATACTGTGAATAGGGATAACAAATGTTACTCTCGTAATACGGGGAACGCAGTCGATAAAT